>NC_069409.1:3891424-3918924 GCF_026875155.1 Cherax quadricarinatus
CTCAAAGAGGTTTAAGTGGGGACCAGTTGGCCCCCACATATCCAAACTACTATTAAGCTGCCATGCCTTCAAGTCCTTTAATAGCCTGATAGATCAGCTTCTGGAACGTTGCCAGCGACTTCCACATTCCGAATGGGGTAACTATATATTGATAATGGCCTCCTGGAATTACAAAGGCAGAGATTTCGTTAACCTTATCTGTAAAAGGGGTATCAGATAGTAACCATTAAGGAAGTGTAGTTTGGAAACAAAAGTGGGCCTTACCCACAAAGCCACTACGTCATACAAATGTGGTAGAGGGTAAGTATCGGGGAATACTGACCTCTTTTCCCCTTAGGGTAATCTGTAAGCTTCGAAACCTTCAGCAGACTTCTTAGCAAGGATGCACAGTGAACCCCACAGGCTAGATGGCTCCGTCATTAATCCGTGTTCTAACAGAAATACTACCTCCTGTTGAAGTAGCCTCTTTTTTCCGGATTAGCGCTGTTTAGGGGAGAGTATAATAGCCCTGACTACTGATAAATATTTGGCTCTCTCTTAGATTCACCCAGTTTGAATTTTCTTGGGGAATTAGACTTAAGATTGGCTCATAGTTCGTCAGTATTGTTCCGAAGATTGATTTGTATATATTCTTGGACATTCCAGCAATCTTAGACATATGTCTAAATTCTTGCTGTCTGTCTTCTTTACGACACAATTCAGGAGGTCTTGTTAAATTTTGTACATTTATGCAGTTGGGTTTATGACAGTCTTGTTGAGGTACAGACTTCAATGTTTCTGAAGACTTAAGTTTTAAAGAGTTAAAGATTAGTCTTCATTGTTAATGTGATATTTCCATGTGTTTAAAACTTTATAAAATATATTTCTAGAAATACATAAACTATTGTACATACAGTGTTAAGTCAAAATATTAAGTACAAAGAGAAGATAAAGTATTGTATTCAAATACTTTAAAATTAAACTAAAAAGGGTTTTTAATATTATTGTATTGAGTTTCCTATTGAAATTACCCCAAGACTCAAAATATATTAAACTAGTTTTAATTCAATACCTTGTTGCCTGAGAGGGAAATTTTTGTAACAGGCCAAATTCTGAAGTTGTTTATAAACTTCCAAGGAAAAAAAAAAATCCTCTAAATCCCTTATTCAGAGCAAGTGCTGTGAACCTACTCAGAGCAAGTGCTGTGAACCTACTCAGAGCAAGTGCTGTGAACCTACTGACAGTACCACTGAGTGGGAAGCTGACGTTCAGGTTCGTCACGTGATTGAGGGGGACGTCAGTACCCGAACTAGTAACTGGCGCTCCAACTAGTAGTTTCCCAATACATGAAAACACTAAAAAATAGACTAACAAAACATTAGTAGTAATATTGAGCCTTAACATATATATTATTAATAAAAAGGAGCACATCCTAATATGTAAAAATATGGACTGGTGTATGGCCCCATACTCGTAACATCTCCCCACTCACGTCCGCGCAGAACGGAGCAACAGAAATAGTGAAAGGTTCTGATTTCAAACCACAACAATAATTCTAAACAAAGCAAAATATTCACCGAAACAGTAATTCACTCTTGAGCATTGCTGCTATGAAGATTTCGTGTCTGCCACTCACATATGCTTCATTACACTTGGGCTGAACATCAGCGTATGCTTCGATACATGTAGAGACAGCAATACGAGGTACATTTTTTTGAGACATCCAAAAATTGTCGGAGTAAAGTTTGTAACTTGCTGGGCATTAGACTTACTTGATTTTTAGTGACCACCAACAGTAAAGGGCTATTGTCCGATGAAGGAATGCGACAGAATTAGGAAGCTTAAACTTTAATTATCAAATGGCGTGCAGATATCAAGGGTGCGTCTACTAGAGGCAGTCAGCGTTTAGTCAGTCATTACTGGGAACATTGTATGGGGTCTATTAATTATTAACAAATCTGATTGATGTGGGAAATTTGAACTTTGGTGGGTTTATCGAAGGGGAGCTACAATAAGTTTACATCAGAGGATTATTTACTTATGTCCGCCCTTTTGGATGAACCAAAAAGAAGTACGAAGTGCGGTAGGACTCCCATACTAATCAGTATGGGGGTCATACAGTCTCCTTCAGGAAATGATTGAAAAATTAAGTGCTGCTTTTAGGGATACCGGGATTATTGTTCTCTAATAGAGAGAGTGAAGTCCTCCCCCTCTCTTCAGAAGATTTGGAGGGAGCCTGTATTTTCTGTCCCTTTTACACTAGATACAGGTGCCAGAGTATATATTAACATGATGTAGATGAATGGTTCAGAGAACCGACAAGTTGATAATTAGACACATGTGCTCGAGGACCCACGAACGAGTGGTACTGATCAATGATAAACACTGCACTAGCTTGGGACTCGAACCCTATGCTTCGCTTTGCCCTGCTTCGCATGGTGGGTATTGTTTAAAACACGCATGACGCATAAATTTTCCACTGAACCATACGATCCTCAAGAGATGGCATCATAGCGGGCAACTGGATGTGGTACTCTATACCAGGGCCCACACGATGGTGTGAATAACTCTAGGCTAATTTCATTCTAGCTCTGTTGGTGTACTCGTTCAACGGGAGTTTGTTTAGTAATGTGACCGAAACGAGTCGGTAATGATTCATATAACACACTGCCTAGCCAAAGTACTCGAACCATGCTGCTTATGGCCTTGCCGCATGTTGGCGAAAACACAGACCGCCCTTATCACTGAACACACGTAGTCTTAAGGGAGGACAGCTCCAACGGAACCTGGATATGGTTATCCCTACTCCCAACGGACAACACGATGGTGTGGATGACTCTAGGATTAATTGTCACTGCTAGTCCCTGATAGGTGTACTAGTTCATCGAGCAGTATTATATAGTTGTTGTGACCACGAACGCTGTGGTATTGACCAATAACAACACTTCACATGCCAGGACTCGAAACCCAATGCGCATCTTTGGCCTGGCGTCATATTGGGCGAAAACACATGACGCCCTTATCCCACTGAACCATACACGATCTGAAGAGTAGGACATCTAAGAGCAACTTGATGGGTACGCCCTACCCATGAGACCACGATGGTGTGGATGACTCTTAGCTAATTTTCAATCTATGTCTGTTGGGTGGGTACTAGATCAACGAGCAGGGTTTTTTATATTATTGATGACCACGAACGAGTGGTATTGACCAATAAAACAACACTGCAACTACAAGGATCTACAAGACCCATCCTGCTTTAGCCATGCTCATGGTAGGCGAAAAGCAAATTCCAGTTCCTGCTGGGATGCCCTACTCTCAAAGGACCGTTTGTTCGGGGATAAGGGCGTCTTGTGTTTTCGCCATCCCATGTGGCATGGACCCAAAGCAGTAGGGAGTTCGAGTACTGGCTAGTGCAGTGTTGTTATTGATCAGTACCACTCGTTCGTGGTCACAATAACTTAAAATACCGATCGTTTGAACTTGTACTCCAACACAGGGACTAGAATGAAATTTGTCTCTAGAGTTCATCCACCAATCGTGTGTCCTGGGTCACGGGGTACACGATTCCGTTTCGCTGGATGCCCTACTCTTAAAGGATGCGTAGACATATCGCGATTCAGTGTTTTCTGACCACCACCATGAGGCACGCCAAAGAAATCATGGGGTTCGTGTCCTTAGCCAGTGCATTGTTATTGCAGTCAATACCAATCGATCGGTGGTCACTATAATATAAAATAATGGAGTTGATCTAAGTACACCATAACAGGGACTAGAGTGAAATTAGCCTAGATGTCAGTTCACACAATGTGTGTCCTTGCGGTAAGCGAGTACCACATCCAGTTCGACCTGGATGACCCTACTCTTAAGGATATATGGTTTCGTGGATAAGGGCGTCATGTGTTTTTGCCACAATGAAGGCAGGCCAAGCAGCATGGGTGCGAAGTCCTTTCCTTGGCTTAGGCGAGTGTTGTTCTTGATCAATACACTCGCTCGGGACACAATAAGATAAATGCGATGCTCCGTTGAACTAGCTTTCACCAAACACGGACTGGAATGAGCTTAGCCTAGAGCTTCATCACGACAATCGTGTGTCCTTGGCGTAAGCGGAGTACCACATTCGTGATCGACTGGATTGCCCTACTCTTAAAGGATCGTTTTTGTTCAGTGTTTTCAGCCCCGCCATGAGGCACGCAAAGTAAACATTGGTTAGAGATCCTAGAGCCAGTCCATTTGTTATTGATCAATATACCCACTCGTTCTGTAGGTCACAATTATATAAATTAATGCGCGTTGATTAGTACACATACAGTGACCTAGATGTGAAATTAGCCTAGAGTCATTCACACAATCGATGTGGCCTTGGGTAAGTGGGTACCACCTCCAGTTCCGCGGTATGCCCTACTCTTAAGGCTCATTATCGTTAGAAGTGGATAAGGGCGTCATGTGTTTTGCGTACATGAGGCAGGCCAAGCATGAACAACAGTGGGTGCGAGTCCGTGGCTAGTGCAGTGTTGTTATTGATCAATACACTCGCTCGGGTCACAAGTAATATAAAATGTGCCCTTCGTTGAACTCTAAGTACACCAAACAGGGACTAGAATGAAATTAGCCTAGAGTCATTCTCACCAATCGTGTTTCCTTGCCGGTCTCGTTAGAGTGTAACACATCAGTCGTGGATTGCCTCCTACGCAGAAATTACCCTAGAGTCTTCACACACCATCGTGTGTCTTGGGTAGGGGTACCACATCCAGTTTTGCTTGCGATGCCCTCCCCTTAAGGATAGTATAGGTTCAGTGTATAGCCCGTCATGTGTTTTCGTCCAATATGAGGCAGGCCAAGCAGCATAAGTGTAGAGTACTTGGCTCGCTGCTCAGTCTTGTTATTGATCATTAACCACTCGTTCGTGGGTCACAATAATATAAAAGGTACTCTCGTTGAACTAGTACACCAACACAGGGACAGTGTGAATGAAATAGCTTGTGTCATCCCACACCATCGTGTGTCCTTGGTAGAGAGTTACCACATTCCGTCGAGCGATGCCCATACCTCTTAAGTATCGATGAGTTCCGTGGATAACGGGCGTCATGTGTTTTGCCACCATGAAGCAGGCAAAAGCGCTTGGGTTTCGTTGTCCTTGCGTCTGTGCAGGGTTGTTTATTGATCCATACATCGTCGTGGTCACAATAATATCATAAATATATATATGCAAAACCACACTGTGATAGAATAGAGAAGTGTCCAGGTGTCTTCGTGACTCCTCACTTTATCAAGGAACAATTGTTCCTTGATAATGTGAGTAGTCCGAAGCACTTGGAATTTTCACTATTCGCTTTCACATGTGGTTGTTTTGCATATTCGGAATCACCTGTTTACTGTGATGCTTATTGAATTAGTATATATATATTTATATATATATATAGTATATATATATACTATGTATTTATATATAGTATATGTATATATATATTATTATATATATACATATACTTCTAAATATATATATGATATCTAATATATATATATTTTAATATACTATTATTACATTATAATATATATTATATATATATATAATATATAATATTTATATATATATATATATATATTTATTGTTATGATATATATATATATTTATATTTTATTATCACACTGCGATTCCCACAAGGCAGGGTGGCCGAAAAAGAAAAACTTTCCCAAACTCATTCATTTCACTCCATCACTGTCTTGCAGAAAGGGTCTTCACACTACATTTTTTAAACTGCAAAACATTAACACCCCTCCTCAGAGTGCAGGCATCTGTACTTCCCATTCAGGACTCAATTCGGCCTGCCGGTTACCCTGAAGCCCTTCATTCAAATGTTACTTTGCTCACACTCCACAGCACGTCAAGTATTAAAAAACCATTTGTCTCCACTTCACTCCTATCAAAGCACGCTCACGCATGCCTGTGGAAGTCCAAGACCTCGCACACAAACCCTCCTTTACCCCCTCGCCTCCAACCCTTCCTAGGCCGACCCCTACCCCGCTCCTTCCTTCCGACTAAAGACTGATAACACTCTTGTAAGTTATTCTGTTTCGCTCCATTCTCTTTACATGTCGAATCACCTCAACAAAACCCTTCGTCAGCCCTCTGGACAACTGTTTTTGTACTCCGCCCTCCTCCAACTTCCAAACTACGAATTCTCTGCTATTTATATTCACACCACACATTGACTCAGACATGACATCGCCACTGCCTCCATCCTTTCTCTCGCTGCAACATTCTCACCATGCTTCCCTCACCACATTTAGAGCCGTTGGTTAAAAACTATACTCTTATACATTCCCTCGTTGCCTCCACCAAGGACAAAGTTTCTCTTGTCTCCACAGTAACTCCTAAGTGCACCTCTCATCTTTTTCACTCATCAATCTATGATTCTATCTCATCTTTTCATATGACCATCGCTGACACGTCCACTCCCAATATTGAATACGATCACTCCTCCCATTACTCTCACCGCTCCAATCTGATATTCAATCTTTCATCACCTAATCTATTTTGTTATCCTCATAACCTTACTCTTTCCTGTAAGATCACTTTAATTTTCTTCTTTTGGCACCCACCTACCAAATTCAAATCCACCAATTCTGCAGCTTCTCGCTTCAGAATCTCCCGAAGAGCCACTCAGTGTCATTACAGCATAGAGCAGCAGGTGACAACCTCCCACCACTGTGTGTTGATCTCTTTATCCTTTTAACTCCACGCCTCTGCCAAGCCCTCGCATTTACTCTCTTACACCGCATCTATAAAATATAGTTAAACACAACCACGGGTGGACTTCACACTCCTTGTCTAAGCTATCATCTTACTGGAAATGAAATTTAACTCTTTTCTACCATACTCTAACTTGAGCCCTCACTATCCTCGTTAAATAAACTCTTTCCCTGGTTCAGTTACCTACCTCTACAACATACACTTGGCACATCTGCCCACCAATTGCGCCCCCTATCCACCCTGATATACGCCTAGTTCCAAAATCCATAAATGCCACAAAGACCTCTTTTCGCCTTATCTACATACTGATTCACTTAAATGTTTCACTGTAAACACCAGTATTAGTCCAACACGACCCTACCTTTCTTAAACGCTCCTTGATTCATTGCTATCCTAATTCTCGTCTTACTATAATTCTTTCAATTAGTAACTCTACCATACACTTTACCAGTTACACTCAACAGACTGATCCCCCTATTTATTTTGCACTCTCTATTTATCCCCTTTGCCTTTATACAAGGAACTATGCATGCTCTCTGCCAATCCTTAGGTACCTTTACCCTCTTCCATACAATTTATTAAATAATTGGGGCCCCCCCCAATCCAACACTCAAAAAACTATATCCCCACCTGCTTTTAACATTTCTATCTTTATCCATCAATCCCCGGCTTGCCTTACCCCTTTCATTTTTACTATCTGCTCACCGAACTTCCCCACACTCACAACTGGCTCTTCCTCACTCCTACAAGCTGTTATTCCTCCTTGCCTCCTATACACGGAAATCACAGCTTCCTATCTTCATCACAATTAACAATTCTTAAAATATTCCCTCCATCTTCCCAATACCTCTAACTCTATTTAATACTCTCTCCTCCTATTTTTTAGACGGACAAATCCATTTTTCTTAGGCTTCCTTAACTGTTTAATATCACTCCAATAAAATTTTTTCTTATTTTCATCACAAAATTTGTTGATACAGCTCACCACTTCTCTCAAATTTGCCTCTCTTTTTACATTGCTTCACCACTCTCTCTAAACCTCTCTCGCTTTTTCTCCTATACTCTTCCCTCCTTGCCATCACTTCTACTTTGTTAAAACTTCTCATATGCTACTTGTTTCTCCGCTTACTACTCCTTTACATCATCATTCCTCCAATCGCTCCTCTTCCCTCCTTGCACCACTTTCTGTAAACCAACAAACTTCTGAGGACTTCTCTATATACTAATTTTTAAAACCTACCCCATCCTCTTCGGTCCCCATTGCCTACTGCTTCATTAGCCCATCTATCTCCAATAGGTTTATATTACCCTAACGTGACCTCCTCTTTTTAGTTTACTAAACTTACACCTCTCTCTTCCCCCCCTCCAAGATGCTTCTATTCTCCTTGTAATCCCATCTACCTTTTTCTCCGTGTAGCTACAACTAGAAAGTGAATTGATAGATCTTGTTGCACCCTCGATAAGACATGTACATCTGAAGTTACTCAACCAGTCTTTTATCTACCAATACATAATCCACAAAACTACTGTCATTTCGCCCTACATCATATCGCTGTATATCTTGTATTTATCACGTTTTCTTAAAATATGTATTACCTTTATACTAACCCTTTCTATCAAAGTTCAATCAAAGGGCTCCATTATCATTTACACCTGGCACCCCAAACATACTATCCACACCCTCGTCTAAGGTTTCTCCTACTTTTGCATTCAGGTCCCCTATCCACAATTACTCTCATTGGTTCCAAAGGGCTCCCTTTTACATTCACTTAACATCTCTCGAAAATCCTCTCTCTCTCCTTTGCATTCCTTCTTCTCCAGGTGCATACCACGCTTATTATGACCCACTTCTGCATACCAACCTTTACTTTAATCACATTAATTCTCGAATTTACACATTCATATTCTCTTTTCTCCTTCCCATACTGATCATTGAAACATTATGATCCCCTTCATTGTCTAACTCTCTCAAGCTACTCCAGATTGTAATCCATTTATTTCCCCACGAAATGATGAAACTCTCCTACCCCCTTCAGCTTGCTTTCGCTTTTGAGAATAACACGGACAGCCAACTTCTATTTTCTATTTCATAACATCAGCAATCATCTGTTTCTTGTCATCCGCACTACCATCACGCACATTTCAACAACCCGAGATTTATAAAGTTTTCTTTCTTCTCTTTTTTTAGGTAATATGTATACAGTGAGAAGGGGTTTACTAGCCATTGGCTCCGGACATTTTAGGTGCACTCAATACGACACGCATGTCTTACGGAGGAACAGAATATATATATATCGTAATATATATAAATATTATATATATATATAGTTTATATATATATACTATGATATATATATTATATATGTATATATATTTTTACTAATATAATATTATATATTATATATATATATATATAATATATATATATATTATATTATATATATATATATATATATATCGTGTGCTGTGTATATTTAGTTATATATCGTTATATATATAGATATATATATATACTATATATATAATATATATATATAAATATATAATATATATTATAAGAGATTTTTTATATATATATATTCTATATATATATATATATAGACGGGCAATGGAACAAGCTACACTTCCAGTCAGACTAGGAGGCATTGTTTTTTTTTTCACGCAGTATCACAGTTATGGCGTTACTGCGTTTTCGCTGGTCCTCGTGTATTGCATCCAGAGTGCGCTTGTTAGCCGCGATTCTCCTGACATCTAGAGGGACCAAGATAGGAGTCCAGGACCGAAATTATTGAGCGGAGCAATGATCTGGGATAATACTAAGGGCTCGGCCAGCAGACCTGCTACCCAACAATCTACAAACAATCTCACTGGGATGGTCCTGTGTGGAATAGATGCTCGGTTCACACATTTTTCTGAGTGTGCCAGGGCAAGCGATAGAGCCCGCCTCCGGCACTTGAGAGCCCCTCGTCTTAGCGGACTTTCTGTTGAGCTCTGTTCCCTGCTCCAGCCTTGGCACACGTCTCGACCTACAGTCCATCCGCATCGCGTGTTGCCCTTCGACTTGCCGCCCTATTCTCGCGAACACAGGTGTATTTGTGGTTAGTGAAGCAGCCACGACCGATTCCGGGTTACCATGGTCTTCGTGTAGCTGTAACATCGAGGGAAAGATTGCAAGACATGAGGAGGTTAATAACATTATCGCAAAAGGGAGCCTCACAAACAGCTGGGATGCCCAGCAAGTAAGGAGCCACACCAATATGCAGATCTGATGGTCAGCCAGAAGCGTCCAGATGGTATCACCCTTCAAGCCTGGACAGATAGGGATAGCAGGTGGTGGAAGGGGACTATTACATGTGCATTACCTTGGCTGAATACCTATCTCCAATACACATGGGAGGAAGGAAGGGGCTAGCTGCCAGGCTATCAGCGGAGTCCCAAAAGTCTAGAAAATATGGGGACACGGCCACTCGATTATATGTTTGTTCCAGAGGGCTCAGCAGACCCTTGGCTCATGGGGAAAGGGTGCATCTAACATTCCTTATTAAAGGAAGCTGGGGGACAAAAGACGTCATTGGAAGTAACTAGGATCCCAGGGCAGCTAGTTTCTGTGTTCAGCGGTCAGTGCGGCTGTTTTCAACAATATATAAAGCGGTGAATGGCTCTGCTGTATTTTGGGCACATCGCCACAGCTCTGAGGAGCTGGATGAGATTTCGCCTTTTAATCGGTGATACACGCGTAACAACAATGTAGTATAGCCACCTTTATATCAATATTGTATCTCTTAAATCTTCTGTACCATATTATGTAATAAAATATTCCTATTAGTAAAAAAAAATAAAGTATGAAAGATTGCGTGTAGTATGGGACGACAAATGGAATATTCATACGGCTTCGGAGAAATCCAAATATTTTTACTGAGCCTGTTTATCCACTGTCTCCGAGGCTATGGGTTCACAATTTACACAGAGTGGACCCATATCCTATATATAAATTATATATATTATATATATATATATTTATATATATATATCTATATATATATATATATATATATATTTATATATATATATTTATATATATTCCTATATATATATATATCTATATATATATATATATATGCAATACAGATCATCAGTAAAAGCAGTGATTTCAGACTATGCAAAGAAACACACTCGTGAAAGAATAGCAGATATTTCCGAAAGACGCTCTTCGTGACTACTCATATTATCAGGAACTATTGAAAGTAAAAGATACAAGGCAACCGCTATATAAGGGGTCTGGGCCACACCTCACTATCAGATCCACAATCGGTTCTAAACACCTGACGCGCGCCGACCCAACTGGTACGTCCTTTGCACAACTCACCACAAACTATACTACCCAAGAAAATTAAAAATTTTTGTTTGTCAGTGTATTATTAATTTTCTCTTATCCCAAATTCTATTAATTATAAATGGATCTATTTATATAACCAAAGGAAAACTATTCATATTATGTCAAAACTGCTTTTATGAAACAAGATTCAATTAATAATTCCTGTCGACCATGGACTTGCTTGAGACTACTTTCTAACTTTTTGAAAATCAAGGCGAAATGGTTTTAAATCTCATTACATGAAATTAAATAGAGAAATTGGAATCTTGTTTAAGTTGTCTAATGGCTATATTAGATGTTGTTTTAATCTATAGTTCGAGATTTTCCAAGTTGACAGTAATAACCTTTATCGCTAAATTTGTAAAGGAATCTTTGACACATTCCATCAGCATTTTGGGAGGGAATTCTTATCAAAAAGTTATTGTTTTTTACTTATCAAGGATATTTGAATTACAATTTAATATTTAAAAGTTAGTAAGAAGAGAGGCATATCAACCAAGTTTCTATGGTAAGGGTAGAAACCAAATATTTTTAGTTGAATAAGGACTGGTTGTCCATTTTTGGCTATTTGTAAAAAGTTTTGCCTAGCAACTTTAAAGATTTAATCAATTACATTTTTGGGTTCTTTTATATATCAATACTTTTCATATTTTGAGATGATTTCCCATCTATGAACTCAGGACTACAAATTCGGTTAAAGCTCTCAAAAACATTGATGAGAAACTAGACAGTTGGATCTATTTGATGCGAGGAAGATAATAGTGGTACATAGGAACAGTTATTGTAGGTTTTCTGTAAAATTTAAATTTGAATCTTATTACCATTAATATTAAAACATTCTAGAAAGCGCAATGAGTTATTTTCTTTCAAAACTCTTTTTTTTCTAACCGTAAAGTTTTGATAGATGGCCTAAGCTATTTATTTTCCAATGGAAAGTGTGTATATCTTCATTTGTTGGGCATAAGTCACAAAATATCAGTCAACACTATCTGAACCATTTAGCTCTATTTTTTTTATATTTTTATTTAACAACGGACACGAGTACAAGATATAAATAAATAAAAGACCACAATAATTAACCGTTTGAAATACAATGGAGCTACCATCAACCAATAGCATTACACAAGTGATCTAATTCATCATCTGTATTAAAGAAGAATTTTTACCATCACCGATCAAGGAAACTGAACAGGATAACACCTGCTCTAGAAAAAAAACATCAACAAATTCTAAACCTACCACATCATGCCGTTTACTACAGTACAGAAGACTTCTTCGCACAGGAGTACACGATGATATGAGCAGCATACGAAGGATAAAATTATACATTACAATAATTAAACAAAAGCTAACCTAACCTACAGTAAAATTGCAAAGGAGATACCACTAATACTTCCCGCAATAGCAGGAAACTCTTAACATAACATAAAGAGCGATGAGAGCTCCAGGCCACCGACGCAAAAATTACGGGAAACCAAAAAACTCAAAAATTGTATGTCTTAGTGTCCACATAAATCCCCACATCTCTGTACAATTAGACCTTATGCCAAAGGCATATATAATATTATTTAACATACAAATCTATTAAAATTATACAAGAACATTATTTTTAAACATTAGGCAAAGCAAAGCCTAAAATAAACATTACATTGGTACATATCACAATGAAAAACTCCCTCACATAAACACTGGGCAGGAACCACCCTCGCGTAAAAGACATAACATTATATGATGCAAGTACAACCCTACAACTAACAAATCCTAACATAGGTATCAAAACTGTCGTAAGTTACGGACATAAAAACCTTATCTCCCTACATTGAAAACAAGTACATCATTGCTGATTTTTTTTTTTTTTTTTTTTTTTTTTTTTTTTTTTTTTTTTTTTTATCAACCAGTCTAAAAGATAAATATATATACAATGGAGATTAGAATATAATTATAACTTCTCATTGACTAAAGACTCGTCGCAGCTTTATTCTGACGGCACATATACCCCTCCCCTTTTCCTATTATCACATGTTTTTATAACTGAGCGTTACTCATGGAATAAAGATTCTCATGACATTACAGTGTCATATTAAAATATTGAACATACAAGTTCGCTACATGTTCCATCCTTGGTGTTTTTCCAATAACACCATTGACAAACCAGTTTTACAATCTCACACGAAACCATTAAGGGCATCGCCACAATAAAATATTCCACTCTAACCTAATATCTCACTATTCGTTATATTCATATTCATTACATAACATAATTAGGTACGATAGAAAAAGGTGTCATTATATGTGATTATAAAATTGACTCAGCTAAAACCAAAGATTCATGATTTCATATATAAAATAGCAGAAAATTTTTCCAGCAAAGCATCTGTGCCAGGGTCACAGCACTTCACAAACATAAGTTATACAACGATCAAGGTTAACTTGTGTTGTCTTATCTTAACATCATTCGCTCTAAACCGAGATTCCCCAGGTTTAGTCTCATGTTTTTACGGTTATCCTGTATGGCAGTGACATAACATAGATTCCAATCCTCATTCATCTCCCTTTCTCATCTATTCATAACCCTCCACTCATCCTCACTACAAAGAGCCTAACCCAAACCACCTCATGTTTCCCCACGGTAGGAGTCCAACCCGCTTTGCCCGCTCCCCTGGGTTCCATGAGGAGACGGCCCCCCACAGTGAGATTTCCGGTTAACTCCGAATAGCAAACTACCCACCTACCCACCATAGATTGCAATATTCCGACACATAGTTCTAATAAAATCTGCGTGCTAACGCTTTTACCTCAACTCTCCCTAACCTCCCTCATCCCAAGCTACTGTAAATGAATCCGGTCATAATTTACCTCTATTAGGAGGATTGTTTTAAGCAACTAGTTTCAAAAATTCCATGTATAGGTGACTAGAACAGTGTGAAAGAGAGTATAATCCATATGCCATACCAATACTTCTGAGTATAAAACTTATCATTAAATACATATTTTGCATCAACATGCAAGTTTAAATAGTTAATTGATAGTACGGAACTTGCCAATGGTAATTCATACGTTAACGAGTTCTTCAGATAAGAAACTTAATAAATCATCAACTCAGGAACTTTGTAAACAAGGAAGTGAACATCAAAACTAACCATGTTAAAATCATTTAATTCAGTCAAGGAGGCTTAATTATAACCAAGTCTATGTTGTTTTTAAACATTAGTTAGAATTTTGCCAACAATTGTGGGCTCAAAATATCAACAAGCCATTTGGATAATTTATATGAAATGACCTATGGCGCATAATAATGTTCTGACTGGATTTCCCTGGTATTGTGTGTTTTATTAATTCCATACTGTATGGTAAAGATGGTTTAGTGAAGTAAACTTGTTTTGACTACTTTATCTTTGCCTTTCAGAGAAGTTTTATTTTTGTTTGAAATTGACTGTTAACGCGTTGCTTTTCTTTTTTGGGGATTTTTCCTAAGTTTAGATAGGATTTCAGTATTCATCTGTAAGAGATTTTTCAATTTTTTCTTGGTAATCATTTTCTTTCATAATTACTATTTGCATTTATTTTGTCTGCTTAGTAAGGCGAATTTTTTAATGTTATAAGGCTGTATCATAAGACTTAAAGAATCTTTGAGGTGCAATGGGAAGTTTGGTTTTAACATGAGCTATTGACTACCATTCCTTTACTAATATTAATGATTCATCAGCGGATAAATCGATTTTTTTTCTCAAGTTACCAAAAGGGTCTTCCTATTTCAACCATTACTTAAGTTTTTTTTTACAGTTGGCACTAAGTTTTGCAACTCAAAAAAACTTAATAATGTTGAATTGCAATATAGCCTTTATGTATACTTTGACAAATTTTCTGATTTATTTCGTCTGATGATATTAATATTAGTAAAGGAATGGTATGTAGATCTATGTTAACTAACCAAAGATTCCCAATTGCCCTCAATAGATTCTTTTAGTTCTTATGATACACTTAATAACAATAAATAATTGCGCCTACTAAGACAGACAAAATAAATGCAATTAGTAATTATGAAGAAAATGATTACCAAGAAAAATGAATAATTTCTTAGTTAGATGATATGAAACCCTATTTCTAAACGTTAGGAAAATCCCTAGCCAAGAAACGCGTTAACAGCAATTTCTCAATTAAATCAATATAATACTTCTACTGAAAGCAAAGCTGAATTAGATTCAAACAATTTACTTCCACTTGATCAATCTTTACAGTACATGTATGGATTAATGAAAAAAGCACAATCACAGGGAATCGAGTCAGACCAATTATTAGCTCCATAGGGTCCGTTTCTTATAAAATTATCCAAATGCCTAGTATTTGATATTTTTGCGCCCTATTGTTGCAAAAATTTTTAACTTTAATGTTAAAAACTACATTAGACATTGTTGATAAATAGCTCCTTGACTGACTTAAATGATTTTTTAACTATGGTTAGTTTGAAGATGTTACTTCACTTGTGTTACGAAAGTTCTGTTTTGATTTTTAAGTTTATTATCTGAAGGACTCGTTACTATGATTTGCCATTGCCAGTTCCTACTATTATTAAACTTATTAAAGACTTTGCATTTTAATGCAAAATTTGTATTTAATGATAAGTTTTACATCAGAAGTTTGGTATGGCAATGGGGAATACCTCTTTCACCTGTTCTAGTAACCTTATACATGCGAATTTTTTGAAACAAGGTTGTTAGACACATCCTCCCTAAAATAGAGCTAAATGGTTTCAGATATGTTGATGCTATTTTGTGTCTTAATGCCCAAATGTAGATATACACTCCATTTCCTTGGAAATTAAATAGCTTAGCCCATTCTTTAAATTTACTGTTGAGTTTGAAGAAAATGAAAATCATTGCTCTTTCTAGATGTTTTAATATTAATGGGTAATAATGACATTCAATTTAAAATTACAGAAAACCTAATATAACTGCTTCCTATTGTCCACTATTACTTGCCTCGCATCTTGATAGAGTCAAACTGTCTGTTTTCTATTCAGTGTTTTGAGAGCTTATTACGGAATGTGTAGTCTCTGAGTTCATAGTGAGGATATATCAAATTCTATGCAAATAGGTAATGTTTAAAAATACCCATAGAAATGTTAATTGATAAATCTGTTTAAAGTTGCCTAGATATACTTTTTACAATCCAAAAAGGGACAACAGCCTTATTCAACTAAAAATATGTGGTTCCTCCCTTACATGAGAACTGTTTCTATGTATGCCTTCTTTCTTAAGACTTTAATATTAAAGTTGTATTCATAAATCTTGTTTACAAGTAAAAATACTCTAGTTTTGATAAGAATTCCCCCAAATGCTGATTGAATGTGCTATAAGATTCTTGTAAAATTTTGCTGTTAATGTTATTACGGTCAACTGCAGGAAAATCTCGAACTAAGATTAAAATAACATACAATTCAAGCATTGAATCTGGACAAGATTCCAATGCTCTATTTATAGTCATGTAAGAGATTGTTAACCATCTCAATTGATTTTCAAAAACGTTGAGAAATGCTAGTATCAAGAAAGTCCGATGGTCGACAGGATTATTAATTGAATCTTGTTTCATGAATGCATGTTTGGACAAGTATTATGAATGACATATTTCTTTGTTTATTTAAATGGCATCCTTTTATCTTTAATAGAAGTGAGGGAAGAATTTTTAATACACCTGGACTTATAATTATTGTTTAATATGTTCTTTGTTGATCATAGTTTTGTGGGTGAGTTAGACGTCAAGAGCAAAGGACCTATCCAGTTGGGGGCTCGCGTCAGGTGTTTATCCGTTGTGGGATCTGTTGGAGGTGTTGGACAGACCCTTATATAGCTTCCTTGGATGCTTTACTTTCATAGTTTCTTGATAATATTATTACGAAGCGCTTGGTTTTTCTCTATTCTTTCAGGAGTTGGTTGTTATGCATTTTTATATTATATATATATATTATATATATATATATATTTATATATATATATTTATTATATATATTTATATATATATATATATATATATATATTATATATTTATTTATACAGTGGTCCATCGATTATCGACGGTAAATCCGTTCCTGAAGCCGGTCGATTATCGAAAAATGGTCGATTTAGAATCAATTTTCCCCTAGAAATAATGTAAATTCAAAATTTAATCTGTTCCTGGACACCCAGAATTTTAAAACAAAAAAAAATTTTTACATGAAATATCATGTAGTACATAAACAATACAATGGGAAATGATGATTGGAGATTCTTCTTAGTGTATGGGAGACTGGAGGAGGAGGAGTGAGTGGATTGTTTATAGTTGGTGTTGCCTGAGATGGAATATTTTGTAACAAGGCCAATTAGACGTTGAGAGATATAGAAACTTCCAGGAATAAAAATAACGAATCCTCTAAATCCTTATTCAGGAGCAAGTGCTGTGAACCTACTCAGAGCAAGGTGCTGTGAACCTACTCAGAGAGCAAGTTGCTTTGAAACCTGCTGACAGTAACCACTGAGTGGTAAGCTGACGTCAGGTTCGTACACGTGCATGAAGGAGAGTCAGTACTGAACTAGGAACTGCGCTCCAACTAGTAGTTTCCCAACTACTGAAAACACTAAAATATTGACTAACAAAACATTAGTAGTAATATTGAGCCTTAACATATATATTATTAATAAAAAGGAGCACATCCTAATATGTAAAAATATGGACTGGTGTATGGCCCCATACTCGTAACATCTCCCCACTCACGTCCGCGCAGAACGGAGCAACAGAAATAGTGAAAGGTTCTGATTTCAAACCACAACAATAATTCTAAACAAAGCAAAATATTCACCGAAACAGTAATTCACTCTTGAGCATTGCTGCTATGAAGATTTCGTGTCTGCCACTCACATATGCTTCATTACACTTGGGCTGAACATCAGCGTATGCTTCGATACATGTAGAGACAGCAATACGAGGTACATTTTTTTGAGACATCCAAAAATTGTCGGAGTAAAGTTTGTAACTTGCTGGGCATTAGACTTACTTGATTTTTAGTGACCACCAACAGTAAAGGGCTATTGTCCGATGAAGGAATGCGACAGAATTAGGAAGCTTAAACTTTAATTATCAAATGGCGTGCAGATATCAAGGGTGCGTCTACTAGAGGCAGTCAGCGTTTAGTCAGTCATTACTGGGAACATTGTATGGGGTCTATTAATTATTAACAAATCTGATTGATGTGGGAAATTTGAACTTTGGTGGGTTTATCGAAGGGGAGCTACAATAAGTTTACATCAGAGGATTATTTACTTATGTCCGCCCTTTTGGATGAACCAAAAAGAAGTACGAAGTGCGGTAGGACTCCCATACTAATCAGTATGGGGGTCATACAGTCTCCTTCAGGAAATGATTGAAAAATTAAGTGCTGCTTTTAGGGATACCGGGATTATTGTTCTCTAATAGAGAGAGTGAAGTCCTCCCCCTCTCTTCAGAAGATTTGGAGGGAGCCTGTATTTTCTGTCCCTTTTACACTAGATACAGGTGCCAGAGTATATATTAACATGATGTAGATGAATGGTTCAGAGAACCGACAAGTTGATAATTAGACACATGTGCTCGAGGACCCACGAACGAGTGGTACTGATCAATGATAAACACTGCACTAGCTTGGGACTCGAACCCTATGCTTCGCTTTGCCCTGCTTCGCATGGTGGGTATTGTTTAAAACACGCATGACGCATAAATTTTCCACTGAACCATACGATCCTCAAGAGATGGCATCATAGCGGGCAACTGGATGTGGTACTCTATACCAGGGCCCACACGATGGTGTGAATAACTCTAGGCTAATTTCATTCTAGCTCTGTTGGTGTACTCGTTCAACGGGAGTTTGTTTAGTAATGTGACCGAAACGAGTCGGTAATGATTCATATAACACACTGCCTAGCCAAAGTACTCGAACCATGCTGCTTATGGCCTTGCCGCATGTTGGCGAAAACACAGACCGCCCTTATCACTGAACACACGTAGTCTTAAGGGAGGACAGCTCCAACGGAACCTGGATATGGTTATCCCTACTCCCAACGGACAACACGATGGTGTGGATGACTCTAGGATTAATTGTCACTGCTAGTCCCTGATAGGTGTACTAGTTCATCGAGCAGTATTATATAGTTGTTGTGACCACGAACGCTGTGGTATTGACCAATAACAACACTTCACATGCCAGGACTCGAAACCCAATGCGCATCTTTGGCCTGGCGTCATATTGGGCGAAAACACATGACGCCCTTATCCCACTGAACCATACACGATCTGAAGAGTAGGACATCTAAGAGCAACTTGATGGGTACGCCCTACCCATGAGACCACGATGGTGTGGATGACTCTTAGCTAATTTTCAATCTATGTCTGTTGGGTGGGTACTAGATCAACGAGCAGGGTTTTTTATATTATTGATGACCACGAACGAGTGGTATTGACCAATAAAACAACACTGCAACTACAAGGATCTACAAGACCCATCCTGCTTTAGCCATGCTCATGGTAGGCGAAAAGCAAATTCCAGTTCCTGCTGGGATGCCCTACTCTCAAAGGACCGTTTGTTCGGGGATAAGGGCGTCTTGTGTTTTCGCCATCCCATGTGGCATGGACCCAAAGCAGTAGGGAGTTCGAGTACTGGCTAGTGCAGTGTTGTTATTGATCAGTACCACTCGTTCGTGGTCACAATAACTTAAAATACCGATCGTTTGAACTTGTACTCCAACACAGGGACTAGAATGAAATTTGTCTCTAGAGTTCATCCACCAATCGTGTGTCCTGGGTCACGGGGTACACGATTCCGTTTCGCTGGATGCCCTACTCTTAAAGGATGCGTAGACATATCGCGATTCAGTGTTTTCTGACCACCACCATGAGGCACGCCAAAGAAATCATGGGGTTCGTGTCCTTAGCCAGTGCATTGTTATTGCAGTCAATACCAATCGATCGGTGGTCACTATAATATAAAATAATGGAGTTGATCTAAGTACACCATAACAGGGACTAGAGTGAAATTAGCCTAGATGTCAGTTCACACAATGTGTGTCCTTGCGGTAAGCGAGTACCACATCCAGTTCGACCTGGATGACCCTACTCTTAAGGATATATGGTTTCGTGGATAAGGGCGTCATGTGTTTTTGCCACAATGAAGGCAGGCCAAGCAGCATGGGTGCGAAGTCCTTTCCTTGGCTTAGGCGAGTGTTGTTCTTGATCAATACACTCGCTCGGGACACAATAAGATAAATGCGATGCTCCGTTGAACTAGCTTTCACCAAACACGGACTGGAATGAGCTTAGCCTAGAGCTTCATCACGACAATCGTGTGTCCTTGGCGTAAGCGGAGTACCACATTCGTGATCGACTGGATTGCCCTACTCTTAAAGGATCGTTTTTGTTCAGTGTTTTCAGCCCCGCCATGAGGCACGCAAAGTAAACATTGGTTAGAGATCCTAGAGCCAGTCCATTTGTTATTGATCAATATACCCACTCGTTCTGTAGGTCACAATTATATAAATTAATGCGCGTTGATTAGTACACATACAGTGACCTAGATGTGAAATTAGCCTAGAGTCATTCACACAATCGATGTGGCCTTGGGTAAGTGGGTACCACCTCCAGTTCCGCGGTATGCCCTACTCTTAAGGCTCATTATCGTTAGAAGTGGATAAGGGCGTCATGTGTTTTGCGTACATGAGGCAGGCCAAGCATGAACAACAGTGGGTGCGAGTCCGTGGCTAGTGCAGTGTTGTTATTGATCAATACACTCGCTCGGGTCACAAGTAATATAAAATGTGCCCTTCGTTGAACTCTAAGTACACCAAACAGGGACTAGAATGAAATTAGCCTAGAGTCATTCTCACCAATCGTGTTTCCTTGCCGGTCTCGTTAGAGTGTAACACATCAGTCGTGGATTGCCTCCTACGCAGAAATTACCCTAGAGTCTTCACACACCATCGTGTGTCTTGGGTAGGGGTACCACATCCAGTTTTGCTTGCGATGCCCTCCCCTTAAGGATAGTATAGGTTCAGTGTATAGCCCGTCATGTGTTTTCGTCCAATATGAGGCAGGCCAAGCAGCATAAGTGTAGAGTACTTGGCTCGCTGCTCAGTCTTGTTATTGATCATTAACCACTCGTTCGTGGGTCACAATAATATAAAAGGTACTCTCGTTGAACTAGTACACCAACACAGGGACAGTGTGAATGAAATAGCTTGTGTCATCCCACACCATCGTGTGTCCTTGGTAGAGAGTTACCACATTCCGTCGAGCGATGCCCATACCTCTTAAGTATCGATGAGTTCCGTGGATAACGGGCGTCATGTGTTTTGCCACCATGAAGCAGGCAAAAGCGCTTGGGTTTCGTTGTCCTTGCGTCTGTGCAGGGTTGTTTATTGATCCATACATCGTCGTGGTCACAATAATATCATAAATATATATATGCAAAACCACACTGTGATAGAATAGAGAAGTGTCCAGGTGTCTTCGTGACTCCTCACTTTATCAAGGAACAATTGTTCCTTGATAATGTGAGTAGTCCGAAGCACTTGGAATTTTCACTATTCGCTTTCACATGTGGTTGTTTTGCATATTCGGAATCACCTGTTTACTGTGATGCTTATTGAATTAGTATATATATATTTATATATATATATAGTATATATATATACTATGTATTTATATATAGTATATGTATATATATATTATTATATATATACATATACTTCTAAATATATATATGATATCTAATATATATATATTTTAATATACTATTATTACATTATAATATATATTATATATATATATAATATATAATATTTATATATATATATATATATATTTATTGTTATGATATATATATATATTTATATTTTATTATCACACTGCGATTCCCACAAGGCAGGGTGGCCGAAAAAGAAAAACTTTCCCAAACTCATTCATTTCACTCCATCACTGTCTTGCAGAAAGGGTCTTCACACTACATTTTTTAAACTGCAAAACATTAACACCCCTCCTCAGAGTGCAGGCATCTGTACTTCCCATTCAGGACTCAATTCGGCCTGCCGGTTACCCTGAAGCCCTTCATTCAAATGTTACTTTGCTCACACTCCACAGCACGTCAAGTATTAAAAAACCATTTGTCTCCACTTCACTCCTATCAAAGCACGCTCACGCATGCCTGTGGAAGTCCAAGACCTCGCACACAAACCCTCCTTTACCCCCTCGCCTCCAACCCTTCCTAGGCCGACCCCTACCCCGCTCCTTCCTTCCGACTAAAGACTGATAACACTCTTGTAAGTTATTCTGTTTCGCTCCATTCTCTTTACATGTCGAATCACCTCAACAAAACCCTTCGTCAGCCCTCTGGACAACTGTTTTTGTACTCCGCCCTCCTCCAACTTCCAAACTACGAATTCTCTGCTATTTATATTCACACCACACATTGACTCAGACATGACATCGCCACTGCCTCCATCCTTTCTCTCGCTGCAACATTCTCACCATGCTTCCCTCACCACATTTAGAGCCGTTGGTTAAAAACTATACTCTTATACATTCCCTCGTTGCCTCCACCAAGGACAAAGTTTCTCTTGTCTCCACAGTAACTCCTAAGTGCACCTCTCATCTTTTTCACTCATCAATCTATGATTCTATCTCATCTTTTCATATGACCATCGCTGACACGTCCACTCCCAATATTGAATACGATCACTCCTCCCATTACTCTCACCGCTCCAATCTGATATTCAATCTTTCATCACCTAATCTATTTTGTTATCCTCATAACCTTACTCTTTCCTGTAAGATCACTTTAATTTTCTTCTTTTGGCACCCACCTACCAAATTCAAATCCACCAATTCTGCAGCTTCTCGCTTCAGAATCTCCCGAAGAGCCACTCAGTGTCATTACAGCATAGAGCAGCAGGTGACAACCTCCCACCACTGTGTGTTGATCTCTTTATCCTTTTAACTCCACGCCTCTGCCAAGCCCTCGCATTTACTCTCTTACACCGCATCTATAAAATATAGTTAAACACAACCACGGGTGGACTTCACACTCCTTGTCTAAGCTATCATCTTACTGGAAATGAAATTTAACTCTTTTCTACCATACTCTAACTTGAGCCCTCACTATCCTCGTTAAATAAACTCTTTCCCTGGTTCAGTTACCTACCTCTACAACATACACTTGGCACATCTGCCCACCAATTGCGCCCCCTATCCACCCTGATATACGCCTAGTTCCAAAATCCATAAATGCCACAAAGACCTCTTTTCGCCTTATCTACATACTGATTCACTTAAATGTTTCACTGTAAACACCAGTATTAGTCCAACACGACCCTACCTTTCTTAAACGCTCCTTGATTCATTGCTATCCTAATTCTCGTCTTACTATAATTCTTTCAATTAGTAACTCTACCATACACTTTACCAGTTACACTCAACAGACTGATCCCCCTATTTATTTTGCACTCTCTATTTATCCCCTTTGCCTTTATACAAGGAACTATGCATGCTCTCTGCCAATCCTTAGGTACCTTTACCCTCTTCCATACAATTTATTAAATAATTGGGGCCCCCCCCAATCCAACACTCAAAAAACTATATCCCCACCTGCTTTTAACATTTCTATCTTTATCCATCAATCCCCGGCTTGCCTTACCCCTTTCATTTTTACTATCTGCTCACCGAACTTCCCCACACTCACAACTGGCTCTTCCTCACTCCTACAAGCTGTTATTCCTCCTTGCCTCCTATACACGGAAATCACAGCTTCCTATCTTCATCACAATTAACAATTCTTAAAATATTCCCTCCATCTTCCCAATACCTCTAACTCTATTTAATACTCTCTCCTCCTATTTTTTAGACGGACAAATCCATTTTTCTTAGGCTTCCTTAACTGTTTAATATCACTCCAATAAAATTTTTTCTTATTTTCATCACAAAATTTGTTGATACAGCTCACCACTTCTCTCAAATTTGCCTCTCTTTTTACATTGCTTCACCACTCTCTCTAAACCTCTCTCGCTTTTTCTCCTATACTCTTCCCTCCTTGCCATCACTTCTACTTTGTTAAAACTTCTCATATGCTACTTGTTTCTCCGCTTACTACTCCTTTACATCATCATTCCTCCAATCGCTCCTCTTCCCTCCTTGCACCACTTTCTGTAAACCAACAAACTTCTGAGGACTTCTCTATATACTAATTTTTAAAACCTACCCCATCCTCTTCGGTCCCCATTGCCTACTGCTTCATTAGCCCATCTATCTCCAATAGGTTTATATTACCCTAACGTGACCTCCTCTTTTTAGTTTACTAAACTTACACCTCTCTCTTCCCCCCCTCCAAGATGCTTCTATTCTCCTTGTAATCCCATCTACCTTTTTCTCCGTGTAGCTACAACTAGAAAGTGAATTGATAGATCTTGTTGCACCCTCGATAAGACATGTACATCTGAAGTTACTCAACCAGTCTTTTATCTACCAATACATAATCCACAAAACTACTGTCATTTCGCCCTACATCATATCGCTGTATATCTTGTATTTATCACGTTTTCTTAAAATATGTATTACCTTTATACTAACCCTTTCTATCAAAGTTCAATCAAAGGGCTCCATTATCATTTACACCTGGCACCCCAAACATACTATCCACACCCTCGTCTAAGGTTTCTCCTACTTTTGCATTCAGGTCCCCTATCCACAATTACTCTCATTGGTTCCAAAGGGCTCCCTTTTACATTCACTTAACATCTCTCGAAAATCCTCTCTCTCTCCTTTGCATTCCTTCTTCTCCAGGTGCATACCACGCTTATTATGACCCACTTCTGCATACCAACCTTTACTTTAATCACATTAATTCTCGAATTTACACATTCATATTCTCTTTTCTCCTTCCCATACTGATCATTGAAACATTATGATCCCCTTCATTGTCTAACTCTCTCAAGCTACTCCAGATTGTAATCCATTTATTTCCCCACGAAATGATGAAACTCTCCTACCCCCTTCAGCTTGCTTTCGCTTTTGAGAATAACACGGACAGCCAACTTCTATTTTCTATTTCATAACATCAGCAATCATCTGTTTCTTGTCATCCGCACTACCATCACGCACATTTCAACAACCCGAGATTTATAAAGTTTTCTTTCTTCTCTTTTTTTAGGTAATATGTATACAGTGAGAAGGGGTTTACTAGCCATTGGCTCCGGACATTTTAGGTGCACTCAATACGACACGCATGTCTTACGGAGGAACAGAATATATATATATCGTAATATATATAAATATTATATATATATATAGTTTATATATATATACTATGATATATATATTATATATGTATATATATTTTTACTAATATAATATTATATATTATATATATATATATATAATATATATATATATTATATTATATATATATATATATATATATCGTGTGCTGTGTATATTTAGTTATATATCGTTATATATATAGATATATATATATACTATATATATAATATATATATATAAATATATAATATATATTATAAGAGATTTTTTATATATATATATTCTATATATATATATATATAGACGGGCAATGGAACAAGCTACACTTCCAGTCAGACTAGGAGGCATTGTTTTTTTTTTCACGCAGTATCACAGTTATGGCGTTACTGCGTTTTCGCTGGTCCTCGTGTATTGCATCCAGAGTGCGCTTGTTAGCCGCGATTCTCCTGACATCTAGAGGGACCAAGATAGGAGTCCAGGACCGAAATTATTGAGCGGAGCAATGATCTGGGATAATACTAAGGGCTCGGCCAGCAGACCTGCTACCCAACAATCTACAAACAATCTCACTGGGATGGTCCTGTGTGGAATAGATGCTCGGTTCACACATTTTTCTGAGTGTGCCAGGGCAAGCGATAGAGCCCGCCTCCGGCACTTGAGAGCCCCTCGTCTTAGCGGACTTTCTGTTGAGCTCTGTTCCCTGCTCCAGCCTTGGCACACGTCTCGACCTACAGTCCATCCGCATCGCGTGTTGCCCTTCGACTTGCCGCCCTATTCTCGCGAACACAGGTGTATTTGTGGTTAGTGAAGCAGCCACGACCGATTCCGGGTTACCATGGTCTTCGTGTAGCTGTAACATCGAGGGAAAGATTGCAAGACATGAGGAGGTTAATAACATTATCGCAAAAGGGAGCCTCACAAACAGCTGGGATGCCCAGCAAGTAAGGAGCCACACCAATATGCAGATCTGATGGTCAGCCAGAAGCGTCCAGATGGTATCACCCTTCAAGCCTGGACAGATAGGGATAGCAGGTGGTGGAAGGGGACTATTACATGTGCATTACCTTGGCTGAATACCTATCTCCAATACACATGGGAGGAAGGAAGGGGCTAGCTGCCAGGCTATCAGCGGAGTCCCAAAAGTCTAGAAAATATGGGGACACGGCCACTCGATTATATGTTTGTTCCAGAGGGCTCAGCAGACCCTTGGCTCATGGGGAAAGGGTGCATCTAACATTCCTTATTAAAGGAAGCTGGGGGACAAAAGACGTCATTGGAAGTAACTAGGATCCCAGGGCAGCTAGTTTCTGTGTTCAGCGGTCAGTGCGGCTGTTTTCAACAATATATAAAGCGGTGAATGGCTCTGCTGTATTTTGGGCACATCGCCACAGCTCTGAGGAGCTGGATGAGATTTCGCCTTTTAATCGGTGATACACGCGTAACAACAATGTAGTATAGCCACCTTTATATCAATATTGTATCTCTTAAATCTTCTGTACCATATTATGTAATAAAATATTCCTATTAGTAAAAAAAAATAAAGTATGAAAGATTGCGTGTAGTATGGGACGACAAATGGAATATTCATACGGCTTCGGAGAAATCCAAATATTTTTACTGAGCCTGTTTATCCACTGTCTCCGAGGCTATGGGTTCACAATTTACACAGAGTGGACCCATATCCTATATATAAATTATATATATTATATATATATATATTTATATATATATATCTATATATATATATATATATATATATTTATATATATATATTTATATATATTCCTATATATATATATATCTATATATATATATATATATGCAATACAGATCATCAGTAAAAGCAGTGATTTCAGACTATGCAAAGAAACACACTCGTGAAAGAATAGCAGATATTTCCGAAAGACGCTCTTCGTGACTACTCATATTATCAGGAACTATTGAAAGTAAAAGATACAAGGCAACCGCTATATAAGGGGTCTGGGCCACACCTCACTATCAGATCCACAATCGGTTCTAAACACCTGACGCGCGCCGACCCAACTGGTACGTCCTTTGCACAACTCACCACAAACTATACTACCC
>NC_069409.1:3923924-3931335 GCF_026875155.1 Cherax quadricarinatus
GAGGCAAGGTACGTGATTTAATTGGAGACACTTTAGCCTTAGACATAACAAGAGAAATAACAATATTACATTAAAGGTAAGCAACTGCTCCATATGCCAATTTTGAAGCATCACAAAAAATGTGGAGTACATTTTTCCCATTTGGATTGGCCACCTGGCGTGGGAACTCCAACATTGGAATTTTTTCATAATCACCAATTAATTCATCCCACCTGTTAATGAATTCCTCAGGTAGAATTTCATCCCAAGCACATTTAATTTTCCATGCTTCCTGAATTAATATTTTCCCTCTTATAGTAAGGGGTGACACTAAACCTAGTGGATCAAAACATTTGGAAACTTCAGCAAGCAAAACTCTCTTAGTTAATTTATTGGGCATACTGTAATTATTAGGTTTTAACATTAACAAATCTCTCTCAGTATCCCAATTTATACCCAATACATTACTGCATTTTGGCACTTCATCTCCAGGGTAATCTTTACTTATTTTGTCCTTCAATTTGGACGAACTACTATTCCATTCTCTCAGAGGCATATTTGCAATTTGCTTTATTTTATTAGCCTCTCCATAAGTCATTAACAGTTCCTCTTCAGTTGACGTCACACCCAGGAAATTGTCCACATAAAATTGTTTGCTCATTACTTTACTCAATGGACTTTCCATACGTTTAAGGTGTGCATTTATCGTCGCTTGAAGTAGGAACGGACTGGATGTAGCAACAAATAATACGCTCCTAAAGCAAAAGGTTTTCTGAGTGCTAAGTGGGTCACTAGGATTCTCAGGCCATAAGAAGCGGGTACAATCACTCGCTCCATCACTGTCTTGCCAGAGGTGTGCCTAAACTACTGTAAGTGTTCTGCAGCATACTAAGCCAAGCCAGTTAAAGAACTTTGTTGAAAGGTGCTTAGCTCAAGTGAAGGCTTAACGTCTCTGCAACCACCACCAGGTCGTTCCTTCGATTAGCTGTATATACTCCAGCCCTGGGCTGTGGGAATTCAAATAAGCATAAGTACATAATTACCCCAAAGGAGTGTATATTTCAACATTTCACTTTAGTGAATTAATGCTGAATAAAACATTTCTTTGGGCTCAATGGCCCATGTATAACGGGGTGTATTGATACATCTAGGCACGATACGCCCTATCTGCTGCAGCCGACTTAAGTGTGTAAATGACTAGACTTACCTGGGTATTTGTATCTGACCCACAAATTTTTCCCTCGCTTAGGGTAGGAAAAATTTCACCTTGATTTCATTGTCTTAATTGAAATGGTAGTGTCTCATGGATGCACTGTCTCTCACTCAAGATTGTTTGACACACACTCACTGTTATCTACACTAGGGTCAATATTAGTTTGTTTTGTGGTATTTCACAACAGGAAGTCCTCTCCCACATCATTGTGTCATTAGTTCTACCGCGAATGGTTGAGATTGTCCCCAAAGAAGAAACAATTACGCATGGATCACTAATGTTCTTTGTCCATTCTCCCCGCGTGAAGTACATTTCCCCCTTCTATTTCTTAAACCAATCTGAGCTCATTCCCCCACTTCGCCCTGGGCACGGCCCTAAGTTGCCGACTTCAGCATCATTCCCTTCTTGCTTGATATCGTCATAGTTTCAAGAGAAATACAATGATATCTTGACTTACGAATTTAATTCGTTCTATGACCGATTTCGTAACTAAATTTGCTCGTATATCAAATCAATTTTCCTCAGTGAAATTAACTGAAATGTCATCAATCCATTCCAGCCCTCTAAAAACCACTACAGGGGCAGGAGAAAATGCTTCAGTAAAATGCTAATATCTATTTATCTATCAGAATTGATCTAATAAGACATAACACTATAAGTAACATAGAAACATGATATATGCTCTAGAATGAATAAAATAGGCCATAATGTGGCGAGTGTCCAAGACCAGTCCAACCATATAAAATCATTACTGCTCCTTCCTATAACGTATTCTTTGGTCCTGCGTAAGAGAAAACAGAGTTTTTGAGAGGCTAACTTCACTAGATCTCTAGTGCAGTGATATAGGAATATCTCTGAAGTAAGTTATTAACTTATTTCATGAAGCTCACCATTCATTATTGAAATAAATGCAATAATATTGACAGTAAATATAAAGAAATGATTGTTCTACAATTGTCTTGTGGAATATTGAAAATATTTCAAATATTTTGGGATTTGTGTGAGAGTAAAGGGCAAGAAACTTTGCAAATATCAAAAACTTAGCAACTTTATTTGTTTGTAGAATTAAAGATAATTTCACTATTATCCTCCAGTGAGAACATCGCACTATCATTGTTTTATAAGTACCAAGTCCCAAAACCATCTTTTCTTGTGCCATTTAGGCCGGGGTTTTTGCCAAATGTCACTATCATTAAATATTTTTTTTTGCTCATAACTCGAATTTTGGCTCACAACTCAAAGCAAAAAATAGACCTAGCGACGGATCATAACCCGGAAAACTCGTAAGTTGGGTTGCTCGTAAGTCAAGGTACCACTGTACTTGGTATCTAACTATCGACGACAGTTCATTATTGTCCCACATTGTTAGTAAAGTGTGCAGGATTTTCGTGTAACTTTCCTGCAAAGGTAAAGTGAGTCCTTTTCATCATCTCACTGTCACTCATATTGGAAAGAACACTGGTGCAAAAGGTGACATAACTACGATGTGGTATATGCTGGTAGCCACATATGGATCATGCACAAGCGCGAGAGGTTATCAGCCCCTCAAGAGGGCTGAGTCCCTCAGGGGGCTGATGGGCTGAAGGGGGCTGAGGGGCTGAAATCCCTTTTCTGGAGAAATTTCTGCTGACTGGGGGTAGGCAAATGTTCGCTGCAGGTGTATTATTCATTTCTTAACATTAATTTTATTTTCCCACTTGCTACCACAGCCGATTTTCTTTTCTTAACAACTTTAGTCGGTGGGATTTCTGGAGAATCACTATGTAATTCTAATGGCACTAATTTATCTATTGTCCATTATGTAATTCTAATGACACTAATTTATCTATTGTCCATTATGTAATTCTAATGACACTAATTTATCTATTGTACACTTATTCACTACACCTTTGCTCAAAACATCAACTGTCCTAATGGTTCCATTTGTATCAGGATGTTTGGTCATTATTTTTCCAGGAGGCCACTGGGACCTTGGACCATCATTGTCAATACTCACTATGTCACCAGGTTTTAAGGACGTATGATTTTCAGGAACACCAGCTCCTTAGAAGTAAGATAGTCTTCTCGCCAAATTTTCACACAATATTCAATGTTCCGCCCTTCACACCTAGGTGTGAAATTTCACACTTAGGTGTTAATGACCCATCGCGTAATGTGTCGCCCTGCCCCGCCCCTGACGCCATCCACACCCCTGACCCCACCCCACCCCTGACCCGCCCTGACCCCACCCATGCCCTGACTCTACACATGCCCCAGACCCTACCATCGCCTCTGACCCGCCCACTCCCCAGACCCCACGCACACCCCTGACCCCACCAACATCCTTGACTCCACCCACGCCCCCAGAACCCACCAAAGCCCTGCCCCACCCATAACCCCATCCATACTCTGAGCCCCCCTCACTACCCCTTCTGCTGCACACCCCTTCCTCCTGGATCGCCCCCGCTCATCAGATCAAATTTTTCGAAATTTGAGAGAATGATTTTTCGATTTTTCGATTGATTTCTCAAATTTTGAGGGATTTTAGGATATTTCGGGGGGATTTTTAATTCCTCAGATAAAGTTTGACCCACTTTCTCGAGAATGCTTCCAAATTTCCATTTATTGTTTGAATTTTGGGGGATTTTTCGAATTTTTCAAGGGTCAGGGAGCATTGGTGGGATCAGGGGCAGGGGGTGGGTCGGGGCATGAGTGGGGTGAGGGGCATGGGTAGGGTCAGGGGCGTGGTTGGGTCAGGGGGCATTGGTGGGGTCAGGGGAGAGCTGGGGTCTGGGGCATGGATGGGGGGTCAGGGGCATGGTGGGGCAGGATAGATAAATTCTCATTATATGGGAGGACCAGCACATTCTTGGTCTGAGGTGTTATCCTAGGTTCTGCTGGCAGCTAAAAGAACCTATTATAGAGCAGAACCTAGGATAATACCTCAGACCAAGAATGTACTTGTTGAAAATTACATTTATCTGAATGTAACTCATTATGTACATAACAATAAATGATAATAAAGATAATTATTATTTATCAGTTACATAGACAAGTAGGAATTTGGGACACCTAGGTCGCAAAAATGTCCCCATTCGATACCTACCACTATCTTATCCACACGTTGCTCTAGACCTATTAATTACAAATGAAATATGTATCACCAGGAATTCTGGTAAATATATAAATTTGTGGAATGTATATTAAAATTAATAAACGATTATATATATACAATTTACATAACAGAAGGAGAATATCTTAAAATCACTCACCAATTTGACTGGAGATCAAGGTGTATCATACTCAGAAAACCTCACTAACTAAAGTTATAAAAATACTGGCCAGAATTATAACACGAATCTAGATAGCTTATCTGAGGTTCCTGGAGCTGTCTTGTCCAGTCGTCTGATATCTCAGTTTATGCAGGAATGCATATCCAACAATTTCTCCTCCTATTTGAGAGGTGTCAACCCAATTTTACCTCTAGAGCACGAAAATTCTTCACATTATTAACTAATGTCTGTTACTCCATTCAAACAACAATGGCGAGTCTCTTCTGCACAGGCGCAGGCTTCTTCCCATTTTTTATAACATAATTTTTATTAAATACAGTATGGCCATCTGTTTACATATAACTACTGTATTTCTGGAAAATACATACAGTATTTTCCACAGTACTGGTCCTCCCATATAATGAGAATTTATCTATCCTACAGAATGCTCTTAGAAGATTTAATATACAAGTAGTATTTAAAACTTCACGGACTGTTAGAAGCATCTTGATAAAGAATACACCACAACAACATGTTGGTGGTGTCTACAGAGTTGGTTGCAATGATTGCAGTCTATCCTATTGAGGACAAACTGGAAAATCATTGGAGTTGAGAATTTCCCAGCACCGTTATTCGATACGTATAGCACAGGAGTCGAACGCGATTTTCAACCATATTAGAGCTTGTAATAACCCAGCAAATTGGCAGGAAGCAAGAGTCACTTTCTCCTGTTCCTCCTGGCTTGAAAGGAATATTGTAAATTCGGCAATCGTTAAGCATGATAGGCACGCTTTATGCAATACTAGTGACGGGCTGTTCAAATTACATGCGTATTTAATTGAGGCAATAGTACACGGTTTAAAATCGGGCTCTTATATGAATGCATCAAACTTCCTTAAATGTAGTGCCACGCCACGGAATTAGGTCTTACATATATTTCTCCTGCAGTTTCTGAAGGTTGAACCAGAGTTTGCTCAGAATTATGTGGGATGAGTATATGTGACTGGTTTAATTGTTAATGAAGATGTCTTCCCCCTTTAAATGCGTTTATTTTAACGAGCCCCGTTTTCTTTACATAACTTGTAGAAGTTCCCCTTATATGGGACCGTTTTCTTTCACAATTGAAAGTGACACGTTGGTCTTGGGGTGCCTGGTCATTTCCGGTGCTCTCCTTTCTCCCCACACAATTCTCTCACTCCAGTAAAGGCGGTCCTCTGGGATGATGTGTTGATTGCAACACGAAAGGCCTAGAGCTATTATTCTACTCCCCCCGTGGTAGTTTTGCTATGCTATGCAGAAGCCAGAAGCGTCCAGATGGTATCACCCTTCAAGCCTGGACAGATGGGAAGCAGGTGGTGTGGGACTATACATGTGCATCTACCTTGGCTAACACCTATCTCCAATACACCAGGGAGGAAGGAGGGGCAGCTGCCAGGTTCAGGGAGTTTACCTGGAGAGAGTTCCGGGGGTCAACGCCCCCGCGGCCCGGTCTGTGACCAGGCCTCCTGGTGGATCAGAGCCTGATCAACCAGGCTGTTGCTGCTGGCTGCACGCAAACCAACGTACGAGCCACAGCCCGGCTGATCAGGAACTGACTTTAGGTGCTTGTCCAGTGCCAGCTTGAAGACTGCCAGGGGTCTGTTGGTAATCCCCCTTATGTGTGCTGGGAGGCAGTTGAACAGTCTCGGGCCCCTGACACTTATTGTATGGTCTCTTAACGTGCTAGTGACACCCCTGCTTTTCATTGGGAGGATGGTGCATCGTCTGCCAAGTCTTTTGCTTTCGTAGTGAGTGATTTTCGTGTGCAAGTTCGGTAACTAGTCCCTCTAGGATTTTCCAGGTGTACATAATCATGTATCTCTCCCTCCTGCGTTCCAGGGAATACAGGTTTAGGAACCTCAAGCGCTCCCAGTAATTGAGGTGTTTTATCTCCGTTATGCGTGACGTGAAAGTTCTCTGTACATTCTCTAGGTCGGCAATTTCACCTGCCTTGAAAGGTGCTGTTAGTGTTGCAGCAATACTCCAGCCTAGATAGAACAAGTGACCTGAAGAGTGTCATCATGGGCTTGGCCTCCCTAGTTTTGAAGGTTCTCATTATCCATCCTGTCATTTTTCTAGCAGATGCGATGATACAATGTTATGGTCCTTGAAGGTGAGATCCTCGACATGATCACTCCCAGGTCTTTGACGTTGGTGTTTCGCTCTATTTTGTGGCCAGAATTTGTTTTGTACTCTGATGAAGATTTAATTTCCTCATGTTTACCATATCTGAGTAATTGAAATTTCTCATCGTTGAACTTCATATTGTTTTCTGCAGCCCACTGAAAGATTTGGTTGATGTCCACCTGGAGCCTTGCAGTGTCTGCAATGTAAGACACTGTCATGCAGATTCGGGTGTCATCTGCAAAGGAAGACACGGTGCTGTGGCTGACATCCTTGTCTATGTCGGATATGAGGATGAGGAACAAAATGGGAGGGAGTACTGTGCCTTGTGGAACAGAGCTTTTCACCGTAGCTGCCTCGGACTTTACTCTGTCCCAAAAGTCTAGAACATATGGAAAACTTGACCATCATTATATGTTTGTTCCCATAGGCTCAGAGACCCTTGGCTCATGGGGAAAGAGTGCATCTAAATTCCTTAAGGAGCAGGGAAAAAGACTCATCAGGGTAACTAGGGATCCCAGGGCAGCTAGTTTTCTGTTCCAGCGGCTCAGTGCGGCTGTTCAAAGGGGTAATGCCTGCTGTATTTTGGGCACACGCCCCAGTTCTGAAGAGCCGGATGAGATTTTCGCCTTATAATCGGTGATACACACGTAACAACATGTACCGTATATGCCACCTTTATATCAGCAATGTATCTCTTAAATCTTTTGTACCATATTATGTAATAAAAATTCCTATTGGTAACAAAAAATTGAATATATATATTATATATATATATATTAATATAATATTTTTATTTTTATAT
>NC_069409.1:3931835-3969962 GCF_026875155.1 Cherax quadricarinatus
CTGACCCCTCACCCCCCTCATCTCTTCCTGTCCCTGGCCGCTAAAACCCCCCGGGGGAAAATATGCGTTCGGATTCAGTAAAAAACCCGGAAAATGACATAAGGGGCGTTATTATTTTTTATTAACACACTGGCCGATTCCCATCAAGGCAGGGTGGCCCGAAAAAGAAAAACTTTCACCATCATTCACTCCATCACTGTCTTGCCAGGGGGGTGTTTGCACTACAGTTTTTAAACTGCAACATTAACACCCCCCTCCTTCAGAGTGCGGGCACTGTGTTTCCCCATCTCCAGGACTCAAGTCCGGCCGCCGTTTCCCTGAATCCCTTCATAAATGTTACTTGCTCACACTCCAGCAGCACGTCAAGTATTAAAAACCATTTGTTTCCATTCACTCCTATCAAACACGCTCACGCATGTTTGCGGGAAAATCCAAGCCCCTCGCACTCAAAACCCCCTTTTACCCCCTCCCTCCAACCTTTCCTATGCCGACCCCTACTCCGCCTTCCACTACAGACCGATACACTCTTGAAGTAATTCTGTTTCGTTCCAATCTCGTACATGTCCGAACCAAACCTCAACAACCCTTTCCCTCAGCCCTCTGGACAACAGTTTTGGTAATTCCACACCTCCTCCTAACTTCCAAACTACGAATATTCTGCATTATTTTCACACCACACATAGCCCTCAGACATGACTCTCCACTGCCTCCAGCCCCCCTCCTCGCTGAAAACATTCATCACTCATGCTTCACACCCATATAAGAGCGTTGGTAAAACTATACTCTCATACATTCCTCTCTTTATTTCCAAGGGCAAAGTTCTTTGTCTCCACAGACTCCTAAGTGCACCGCTCACCCTTCTCCCCTCATCAATTCTATGATTCACCTCATCTTTCATAGACCCATCTGCTGACACGTCCACTCCCAAATATCTGAATACATTCACCTCCTCCATACTCTCTCCCTCCAATCTGATATCCAATCTTTCATCACCTAATCTTTTAGTTATCCTCATAACCTTACTCTTTCCTGTATTCACTTTCAATTTTCTTCTTTTACATACCCTACCAAATTCATCCACCAACCTCTGCAACTTCTCTTTAGAAACTCCTAAGAGCACAGTGTCATGAACAAAAAGCAACAGTGACAACTCCCACTTTGTGTGTGATTCTTTATCTTTTAACTCCACGCCTCTTGCCAAGACCCTCGCATTTACTTCTCTTACAACCCCATCTATAAATATATTGAACCCAAACCCCGGTGACATCACACATCCTTGTCTAAGGCCTACTTTTACTGGGAATTAATCTCCCTCCTTCGTACATACTCTAACTGGAGCCTCACTATCCTCGTAAAAACTCTTCACTGCTTTCAGTAACCTGCCTCCTATACCATACACCTGCAACATCTGCCACATTGCCCCCCTATCCACCCTGTCATACGCCTTTTCCAAATCCATAAATGCCACAAAAACCTCTTTAGCCTTATCTAAATACTGTTCACTTATATGTCTCATTGTAAACATTTGGTCTACACACCCCCTACTTTTCCTAAATCCTCCTTGTTCGTCTGCTATCCTATTCTCCGTCTTACTCTTAATTCTTTCAACAATAAATCTACCATACTCTTTACCAGGTATACCAACAGACTTATCCCCCTATAATTTTTTCACTCTCTTTTGCCCCCCTTTGCCTTTTTTAAAAAGGGAAAAATGCCTTGCCCCTTCCAAAATTCCAGCCCCTCACCCTTTTTCATCATTTTTTAAAAATAATAGCACCAACCACCCCAAAAACTAAATCCCCCCCCCGTTTTTAAAAACATTTCTATCTTTATCTTACCCAATCCCCAGCTCCCTTTAACCTCCTTTCATTTTATCTATTGCATCACGAACTTTCCCACACTAAGCTGGCTCTTCCTCACTCCTACAAAAATGTTTTTCCCTCCTTCCCCTTTTTCCGAAATCACACATCCCTATCTTCTTAAAACATTTAAAAATTTCCTCAAAATATTCCTCCACCCTTCCCCAAATTTCCTCTAACTCCCTTTTAAAACAACTCTCCTCTCCTATTTTTAACTAAAAAAATCCATTTGTTTTCTATTTTCCAAAACCTTTTTAAAACTAAACCCCAAAAATTTTTTTCTTATTTTCAAAAAAAATTTTGGTTGCAACATCTAAACCCACTCCTCTTTTGCCCCCTTTTCACATTGTTTCCCACCTTCCTTTTTCCCCCATATACTTTTTTCTTCCTTTCTTTGGCTTTTTCTTTGAAAAAATCTTCTCTTTTTTTAACTTTTTTTTCCCCCTTACTACTCTCTTTAAAATCATCTTTCCACCAATCACTCTTCTTCCCCCGCTTTCCATTTTCCCTTTGAAACTCCCAAAATTTCGTTTGAACACTCTAAAACTACTTTTTTTAACCCCCCTACCCCATACTTTCTTCAAACCCCCATTCCCCAAGCTCTAATTAGCCCATCTATCCTCCAATAGTTGTTTATTTTTTTAACCAAACGCCCCCTCTTTTCGTTTATAAACCTTCTCCCCCTCTCTTACCTGTGCTTCTTTCTCCTTGATCCCATTTTTCCCTTTTTAAACTCCATGAAAGCTACAACTAAAAAGGGAATCTGATAAAAATCTGGGGCCCCCTCTTTAAACATGCATCCTAAAGTCTACTAAACGTTTTTATCTCCCTTTTTACAAATCCAAAAAACTCTGTCATTTGCCCTAAAATAAATCTTGTTTTTCTTATTTATCCTCTTTTTTTTTAAAAAATCCTCTCTCTCCTCTCACTCCCTCTTTTCCAGATCTTTAAAAACGTTATTATGACCCAAACTTTTCGCACCCAAACCTTTATTTTAATCCACATAATCCTTGAATTTAACACTTTCCCCATTTTTTTTTTTCTTTTTCTTCCATAACTGATCCTTAAATTTTATTTTTGCAAACCCCTTCCTTGCTCTAACTCTCTCAGATACTCCAGATTTAACCCAATTTTTTTCCCCCCACCGATACCCCCCACCCCCCTTTAAAAACTTTGTTTGGGTTTAGGGCCAAGACACCCAAAACTTCTTTTCTATAAATCAGAAATCACTTTTTTCTTTTTCTCCGCACTACATCCACGCACTTTTAAAGCATCCCAGTTTTATAAAGTTTTTTTTTCTTTTTTTTTAAGTAAATGTTTACAGGGGGAAGGGGGTTTTACTAGCCCTTGCCCCGGGCCCTTTTTAGTCGCCTCATACGACACGAAATTGCTTACGGGGGAAAAAGATTTTTTCCCCATTTTCCCTAGGGACAATAGAAGAAATAAAGAAAAAACAAGAGCAATTTAGAAAAAGGGGGGAGAAACCAAAATGTGGGTTTTTATATAAAAAGAATAGGTTTTTTTGTGAAATTGCCCAAAGTGTAAGTGGGGAGAAGCAAGTTACCCCTGTTATCCAGCGTTTTTATGAGAAAAAAAAAAGAGACCAGCAATCCTCCCCAAAATGAAAAAACCCATTTTCGGGTTTCTTTTTAAACGGGCCCAATCGGGAAGGAGGGTAGTTTTTTTTAAACAAAGAAACTTTTTCCGCAGACGCAAGGCCTCGAATCGGCACTGATGTTGTTTCGAAACAATTAAAAAAAAACAACGGCAGCTTCCCCATTTTCCGAAGTTTTAGCAAAAATCCTCCTAAAAAAACATTTAAACCCTGCCATCACATAGTCTCTCCTGTTATAAAACACAAAGAAACCTTACAGAGAGTGAACACTAAAACAAGCTCCCTTTTTCCCAGTTTATATTTGTCCCAACCTCTTTTTAAAGTTACCCAAGTAATTTGTTTTATATCCTTTTCTCATGTACAATTAAATTTCTTTTCCATATGGGAAATTTCTTTTGTCCCCTACTACTTCTACTTTCCCCCACTAGGGGAACATCCCAAATGGTTTTCCACTAGTATTGCACCCCATTGGGGCCTTTATTTTAAACCCCCCGTTTCCCTGGATTTTTGTAATGGCTTTATAAAGCTCCGGGGGAGCGAAAACCCTTGCCACAAAAAAAAAAGGTTTACATTAGTTGCACTTGGTCCTTTTACTTTTCCCCTATTGTCGGTTTTTTTCCAACTTTTTTACATATTCCGTAAAAGGGCACCTGTGAAAAAGGGAGGGTCCCCAGGGTTTTAGGGCCCAGGACCAGTGCTGTTTTTTGGTGGATGGAACGAATGACGGGAAGGGGAAAAGGTCAGAAGTGTTTCCCCCTTTTAAAATGATGTGAAGTTGATGAGAAGAAATTTAGTCCGGGGCGGGCCCCGGCAGAACAAAAAAGGGATATTTTACAGGTTGCGGCCCCGGTCCAGCAAATGGCCCTGGAAAATTTAACACCACCCAAATGCAAAGTGTGAAGAATTTGGGGGGGGGTAAAGAAAACCGTAGGGCGGAATAAATCTAGGGAGCCCCAGACTCCAAAAACCCCACTCAAGGAAAATGGCTTTGGGTGAGTTTTAAACCTGGGGACTTCTCCTAAGGCGCCCCTCATATAAATAACTGCTGCAGGGATATGGGGCCAGCAAACCTAAGAACGTTTCCCAAAATCTTAATAAGGAATCGTTTTTGCCCTGTAAAACCCCGTTTCGTTAAGCATGCATTGGGGGGTATGCGCACCAGTTTGGATCCCACACCTAGTTTAAACATGTAAGGAAAATAGAGAAAAATGAAAAAAGGGTTTTCAACAAGACTAGTCCCCGGGGCTAAGGGGAGTACGAGGGGGGAAAAGGGAAATCGACGTACTATACTGGAGGACACAAAAAGAGGGGGGGGTATGAATTTAAAGAATATTTTAAAAAACTGGAGGGATCGACAAAGGGGGGCAGAAAAAGGGTGTTCCCCGAGATTGGACACATCAACAATAGGGCACAGTTTGGGAAATTGAAAAAACTCAGATTTAATCAAAAAAGGATTTTGGAAATATTTTCCCTCAGTCCCAGAGTTGTCAGGGAAATGGGGAAAAGTCTGGGGAAAAAAATATAGTTGAGGGAGGATCCAAAATTTCATTTAGGCTTAAGTGTAAAATTCCTAATCCCCCACTTAATATGTTTTTAAATTTTTTATAAGGTGACTTATTATTGAAGTGTTACGTTTTCTTTTCTCATTTTGGGATTGAGTCAAGCAAAGGGTTATTAAAGTTTAAGGGAATGTTTAAAGATAAAAGCCATTCAGTACTATAATCAAGAAAAGAATATTTCGTATTTTCTTTTTAAATGAAATCAAAAATTGGTTTTAAATTTTATGAGTTCTCTTTTTTAAGGTGCGAACCTTTTTTAGTTAATATAAAACCCTTTTAAAGGTTTAAAGAAAAATTAAAAAAAAACCGGGAAAAAAACATTGTGATTGTTTACTACTGAACCCTTGAATGATTTCATTTGGAACAGGATATTCAATCCCGTTCATTTATTGCAAGAAAGGGCTAAACAGGCTTAAGTAGTTGCCCCGTACGTAACACCCATATAAGATTGTTGGTACTACTATACTTTCATACATTCCCTTCTTTGCCTCCATAGATAACATTTTTTGTCTCCACATATATCTCAATGTACTACTCACCTTTTTTCCTTCATCAATTCTGTGATTAACCTCATCCTTCATAAATCCATCCGCCGACACGTCAACTCCCAAATATCTGAAAGCATTCACTTCTTCTATACTCCTCCTCCCCAATTTGATTTCCAATTTTTCTTTATGTAAATCATTTGATACCCTCATCACCTTACTCTTTTCTATGTTCACTTTCAACTTTCTACCTTTACACACACTCCCAAATTCGTTCACTAACCTTTGCCATTTTTCTTTAGAATCTCCCATAAGCACAGTATCATCAGCAAAAACGAACTGGGTCACTTCCCATTTTGTATTTAATTCCCCAAAATTTAATCGCACCCGTCTCCCGAACAACCTAGCATTTACTTCTTTTACAACCCCATCTATAAATATATTAAACAACCATGGTGACATTACATATCCCTGTGTAAGGCCTACTGTGGAAAAATAGCAAAACTCCAATCTCTTATAGTTCCTTGATAATGTGAGAAGGCACGAAAGCACTTGGAATTTCACGATTCCTTCACAGTGGTTGTTTTGCATATTCTAATATATATATATATATATATATATATATATATATATATATATATATATATTATATAATATATAAAATATATATATATATATATATATATATATAATGGGGTCCACCTCTGGTGTAAATTGTGGGACCCATAGCCTCGGAGAAGTGGATAAAAAGGCTTCAAGGAAGAATATTTGGATTTCTTCCTGAAGCCATTTGAATATTCCACTTCCCCTACCACCCCATCTTTTAAACTATTTTTTTTTTTTTACCAATAGGAATATTTTATTACATAATATGGCACAGAAGATTTAAGAGATACATTGTTGATATAAAGGTGGCATATACGGTACATGTTGTTACGTGTGTATCACGATTATAAGGCGAGAAATCTCATCCAGCTCCTCAGAGCTGGGGCGTGTGCCCAAAATGCAGCATGCATTACCCCTTTGAACAGCCGCACTGAGCCGCTGGAAAAGAAAACTAGCTGCCCTGGGATCCCTAGTTACCCTGATGAGTCTTTTTCCCAGCTCCTTAAGGAAATTAGATGCACTCTTTCCCCATGAGCCAAGGGTCTCTGAGCCTATGGGAACAAACATATAATGATGGGCAAGTTCTCCATATTTTCTAGACTTTTGGGACTCCCTGAAGCTGGCAGCTGCCCCTCCTTCCTCCCTGGTGTATTGGAGATAGGTATCAGCCAAGGTAGATGCACATGTATAGTCCCACACCACCTGCTTTCCCATCTGTCCAGGCTTGAAGGGTGATACCATCTGGACGCTTCTGGCTGCCATCAGATCTGCATAGTTGGGGTGGCTCCCTTACTGCTGGGCACCCAGCTGTTGTGAGGCTCCTCTTGATAATGTTATTAACCTCCTCATGTCTTGCAATCTTTCCTCGGATTTACGGCACACAAGACCATGGTACCCGAATCGGTCTGCTGCTTCACTGCCACAAATACACCTGTGTTCGGCGAGAATAGGGGCGGCAAGTCGAAGGGCAACACCGATGCGGATGGTCTGTGGGTCGAGGCGTGTGCCAAGGCTGGAGTTGGGAACAGCCAACAGAAAGTCCCCAGCATGAGGGGCTCTCACTGCCAGCAGGCGGGCTCTATCCTTCCCTGACACACTCTGAAGCATCGTTGAGGCTATATTTTCCACTATTGGACCATCCCAGTGCGATTGTTTGTAGTTGTTTGGGGGGAGCAGGTCTGGTTTCTGAGCCCGTTAGATTATCCCAGATCATTGCTCCGTCAATGAATTTTTGGTCCTGGGCTCCAATCTTGTCCCTAAGATGTTCAGGGAGAATCGCTGCTACAAGCTCTCTGGATGCAATATATGTCGTGCCGAATAGGCAGAACTTGCGATCTTGGCTTAAATAGCAACGCTGATCTTGCCATATAGGACAAGTGAAAATTTGTGTATGCAATAATTTCGCCAAAATCATTCTGAACCTAACGAAAAAAATATATTTCACTGTAATTGTTTAGTATTAAATTATTGTCAACAAATCTAAAATATATTTAGTTGGGTTAGGCTAAAATAAATTGTTCTTGTTATAATAAGGTTAGGTAAGTTTTCTAAGATTCTTTTGGTGCAAAACTATAAATTTTTACATTAACATTAATGAAAAAAATATATCTTTAAACGTATAAGATGAAATTTTTTGAAAGGACTTAATTTTAAATGAGTTCTGGCTAATTGACCAGTTTTACATATTCGGCACGACATATATATATATATATATATATATATATATATATATATATATATATATATATATATATTTTATATATATATATATATATATATATATATATGTTAAAGTTGCATTTTCCTGAATTAGCTGTAGATCAGTGGAAATTGATCTGAGAGTAACGATAAAAACATGTATCATTAATTATGAATAATATTAATTAGAGTTAGAATAACCTATGACATATGTAGCAGTATTTATATAAATAAATTGCGTTAGACTAAGGAAAGTCAGGTGAGATTCCAAAGTTAATTTTGATTAAAAAATAATATTCTTTATTTCATTGTCAATGAAATGTAAATATTCCTGCTTTTTACAAAATAATTTTTTCTGAAAGTTTAATTATAAAGGAAGTTCAGCCTAAAGGAAGTTCGGCCTGACCAAAAAGTTCAGCTTGTTAAGTACGACATTCTATATATACATATTTTCCAGGAGAGTGTTCATTCTACTCTTCAAGAGAGGGATTTTTGCCTTTGATTCTTGGAATGATCAGCTCAAAGGACAACCCTCTCATTCCAGCTCTTAATAAAAGGTAAACTTTGACAACGTATTTACATATAAATTTTGAAAAATTACTATGCTTTAAATTATTATATTTCACTTTACTTTAAATTATTAACACAACTATTTGCTGTGTCATATATTCATGGAAACAAAGAGGTGAAGGAATGAAAGTATAATGTGTGAGGTATGTGTGGTAAATGTTGCAGAAACAAAAAGAATGGAGACTGTTTACATGTCGTGTCTGAGGTCAGTGTGTGGTGAGAATATTACACAGAGAATCCGTGAATTGGAGATTATGATATGCAGGATTTGTAAAAGTATAATCTAGAGCAGGGCTGGGGAACATACGGCTCGCTGGCCTGACAAGGCCCTCGAAATCATTTGGTCTGGCCCTGCTAAGCCAACCCCAGGTGAGACTGGAAATTCAATAAATTTAGGAGTGTTTTTCACAGCAACATAAATTTATATTAACTCTCCCCTATACTGATTTACAGAGTATAATGAAAAAAAATCGAAACTTAAAATACAAATAAGTATGCAGAATAATGAAGATGCCTTATAGCAAGCAGTTTTTTCCGAATGCGCTCCAGACTGACCGACGCAAACCTGGAAAAGTAGCTGTGAGTAGCAACATGATCAATACCAGCTAACATCACACACCTCACCAAAAAGAAGCAGTTCCAGCCATCACATTAAACATGAGTTAATTAAATGTTTGACCAAATATAGCAGGATAATTAATTTGTATGGCCCGCAAATGATGTTATAAATAATTAAATGACCCTTGGCAGAAAAAAGTCCCCCACCCCTGATCTAGAGGGATGAGGAGGGATTGTTGAGGTGATTCGGACATTTAGAGAGGATGGAACGAAATGTAACGACTTGGAAGGTATATAAATCTGTATTGGAAGAAACGCGGGGCAGGGGTCGTCCAAGGAAACATTGGAAGACGTGGATAAAGGAGGATTTGCTTGCGAATGGCTAACACTTCTAGCAAGCATGCATGAGTGTGCTAGAAACGAACGGAGGTAAATGCTTTTTCAGACTAGACGTACTGTGGGAATATGAGCAAACTAACATTTATGAAAAGATTTAGGGAAGCTGACTAGCCGATCCTGACTCCTGGAGGCGGGTAGAATAGTGTTATATATTTATTATTATTATTATCACACTGGCCGATTCCCACCAAGGCAGGGTGGCCCGAAAAAGAAAAACTTTCATCATCATTCACTCCATCACTGTCTTGCCAGAAGGGTGCTTTACACTACAGTTTTTAAACTGCAACATTAACATCCCTCCTTCAGAGTGCAGGCATTTGTATTTCCCCATCCAGGACTAAAGTCCGGCCTCCCGGTTTCCCTAAAACCCATTCATAAAGTTACTTTGCTCACACTCCAACAGCACGTCAAGTATTTAAAAAACCCTTTTGTCTCAATTCATTTTCAAACACGCTCACGCATGTCTGCTGGAAGTCCAAGCCCCTCGCACACAAAACCTCCTTTACCCCCTCCCTCCAACCTTTCCTGGGCCCGACCCCTACCCCGCCTTCCTTCCACTACAGACTGATACACTTTTGAGTCACTCTGTTTCGCTCCATTCTCTCTACATGTCCGAACCACCTCAACCCTTCCTCAGCCTTTGGACAACAGTTTTGGTAATCCCGCACCTCCTCCCAACTTCCAAACTTCGAATTCTCTGCATATATTTCACACCACACAAATTTCCCTCAGACATGACATCTCCATGCCTCCAGCCTTCTCCTGCTGAAACATTCATCACCCATGCTTCACACCCATATAAGAGCGTTGGTAAAAACTTTACTCTCATCATTCCTCTTTACCTCCAAGGACAAAGTTCTTTGTCTCCACAGACTCCTAAGTGCACCCCACACCCTTTTTCCTCGTCAATTCTATGATTCACCCCATCTTTCATAGACCCATCCGCTGACACGTCCACTCCCAATATTGAATACATTCACCTCCTCCATACTCTCTCCCTCCAATCTGATATTTCCCAAACTTTCATCACCTAAACTTTTTGTTATCCTCGTAACCTTACTCTTTCCTGTATTCACTTTTAATTTTCTACTTTTTCAACCCCCAATCTCTGCACTTCTCTTCAGAATCTCCCCAAAAGCACGGTGTCTCAGCAAAGAGCAACTGTGACAACTCCCATTCATGTGTGTTTTTTATTTTTAACCAGGCCTTTGCCAGCCCCGCATTTTTTTTTACACCCGTTTTAAATTATTAAACAACCACGGTGACTACACTCTTTCAAAGGGGCTCTTTTAGGGGAAAATAATTCCCTCTTTCCTACTCTTAATTGAGCTCACTTCTCGTAAAATTTCACTCTTTCAGAAACCCCTCCCCTTCCATACCCTGCGCATCGCCCTTTGCCCACTATCCCCTGTCTACGCCTTTTCAAAACCAAAAAATGCCACAAAGACCTCTTTACCCTTATCAAAATCTGTACTTTATGTTTCACTTTTAAAAAACCCCTGGCCCAACCCCCCCTCCCTTTTCCCTAAACCCTCCTTGTTCGTTGCTTCTATTCTCCGTTTCTCTTAATTTTTAAAAATAACTCTCCCATACCTTTACCAGGTATATAACGATTACCCCCTATAATTTTTGCATTCTTTTGTCCCCCTTGCCTTTATAAAGGAAATATATGCTCTCTGCCAAAATCTGGTACCTTACCCTTTCCCATCTTTTTTTTTAAAAAATTTGCCAAACCTCTCCAAAACTTACCCCCACCTGTTTTAACATTTTATCTTTACCCCATCAATCCGGTCCTTTCTTTTACCTCCCCTCAAAATTCCCCCTACTCACAACTGGTTTCCTCACTCCTAAAAGTTGTTTTCCCCTTCCCCTATACACGAATAAAGCCCCCTTTTCACACTTTTAAACAATTCCTAAAAATTTTCCCCCCTTTCTCTTTTTAATAATTCCCTCCTATTTTAAATGAAAATCCGTTTGTTTTAGGGGTTTCTTAACTTTTTAATCTCATCAAAAAACTTTTTCTTATTTTTAAAAGTTTGTTAAACCCTTCACCCACTCTTCTTTTTCTCTCTTTTTACATTGCTTTACCACTCTCTTAACCTCTCACTTTTTCTCCATATACTCTTCCCTCCTTGCATCACTTTACTTTGTAAAAACTTTCATAGCTATATATATATATTTATATATATATATATTATATTATATATAATATATATATTATATATATATATATATATATATATATATATATATATAATGTACGTATTGGTTAGATGGCGAAAATATTTTGAGGAATTTTAAATGTCGATGATGAAAGGGAGGCGGTAGTTTCATGCACGGGGCCAGGGAGGATATGGGAATCGAATCAAAGAAGACGACGAGAGTGGAGATGGGAAGGAAAAAGTATGAGGAAGGATGGAAATAACTGGAAAAGGATGGGAAGGAGGGGAAGAGGAGGAATAAGGCAAGTGGCCCACCACTTTGGGAATGCGATACCGAAGTACTGGAGGCGTAGATGGAGAGGCTTGGCTCTCTAGGAGAGGATGGCGAAGGCGCGGCAGGAGTGAGAGTGTCAGTAGGCAGCAAGCAGGTTGAGTTAGTTATTCTCTTGATGCGGTTATCAATGCTTTGAATTTTTTTCTAGAGAGTTGTATACACTTATGGGATACTGTAGAAGAGTTCGTTGGTTTGGAGTTGGTGAATTATATGGTTGACGGTAAGGAATGGCTTTTCGTCGGTGATGTACGTTGCAGTGTTGTCTTGGAGATGTTGGATGAGTTCTCGGCGAGTCTTTGGGCTGGGGCATTGCTTCATGGTGGACGTAGGTGAGGTGGAGAAGACGGTGGTGGAGTTGAGGAAGGGGGTGTTGATTCATTGTCATCTTCAATTGGGCGAATAGGAAGATGTTTCTGGTGGCAAGGCTTCTGATTTGGGTTGTATTCAGTGAGGTGTGGTGGCGGTGGAGGCTTCTCATTGGACGTTGTTGGAGTGACGTCACTAGTTGGTGGTGGTGATGGAGCTTCTGCAGCAGAGGTGGTGATAAATCTTTGGTGAATTTGAGAATTTCTTCAGAAGGTGGAGATGCTGGAAATGTAAATGATGGCATGTTATTTAATGCAAATAACTCGTTGATGGTAGAGTTAAAGGATCCAGGTACAGCCATGTTCTGCATGTGAGCGTATAGTATACAGTAGTGAATCTTCGGTTTGTCACATGTTGGAGGAGTGATTTGGGGGTGGTGGTGGAGGGGGCTGGTAGTGCTTGAAGTAATTTTGTAGTGTCTGCTTGCAACTTACAATTGCGGCATTTCGTTGGTGTGTTGTTGGTGGATTTTTCTTTGCTGCATCTTGTGTTTTCTTTATAATATCTTTCTAGTAGGACATTCGCTGCCAGTGTATGGTGATATTACTCTTGCAGTTTAAAAAACGCTGGTTGTGTTGGAGCAGCAGCGGTACAGGATGAAGGTGTGTCCCTCACTACAATGTAGTGCAGAAATTTTGTCTTTTACTGGACATGCTTGGTGGTGTGAAGATAAGAATAACAGTTCCGCAATGTTGGATGTAGTGGTATTTTCTCTGCTTCTATGAAGGTGGGACTGATGTAGAAGTAGTAAACAGCAAAACCTTTTTTCAGAGCAATGGCAGCCATGTTTTACGTCGGTAAAGGTGACCTGGAGCATAGACGATGCATTCGGGATTTTTGGGAATGCTGTAACAGTAGCCCAAATATTTTGAGTTTCAAAAGATGACTTTAGTTCAGCATTGTTTGAGAAGTCAGAATCTTATCCAGTTTTTTTCAGGAATACTGATTTCCTTGCCCTGAGGGCAGGAGAAGACGTAACAGTGAACCCTTTAGCAGTAAGAGTAGTGATGGCTTCTGTAGTGAGTAACTTCTCTGCTTCGCATCATCGTTACCACAACAATGAGTGCTTCTTTGAGTGACAGAATAGCGTTGAATTTCACATGCAATGCTCCCTGCACAACATTGCAAGTGCAGGCTTCCTTGAATCATCAACGGTCCCACTGTTGGCTTGGTCTTTACACGATTTGCGTAGCTCATCGTGCAAGTCAAGGCGAAGACAACGCTGGTAAAGGTTCCCTTCCCCAACGGGGATCGTAGGGAGACTGAGTAAGGAGAGTTGCTATGACCTGCCGAGGCGAGAGTCAAAAGCAGAAAACAGGGAGGTATACCATCTTTTAGGAGTGAAGAAGAGCAGGACGTGAGTGTGGGGCAATGCGTGAGGCATTACTTAGAATGAAAGGGGGTAAATGTATATGATAGAGTGGATAGGGGAGTGATGTGGCAGATGTTGCAAGTATGTGGAATAGGTGGTAAGTTACTAAATGCTGTAAATAGGTTTTATGAGGATAGTGAGGCTCAGGTTAAGATGTGTAGAAGAGAGGGACACTACTTCCAGTAAAGTAGGTCTTAGACAGGATGTGTAATGTCAATGATTGTTTAATATATTTATAGAGGGGGTTGTAAAAGAAGTAAATGCTAGGTTGTTCGGGGAGGGGGGGGATTAAATTAATGGGGAACCAAATACAAAATTTGGAATTGTAGTTGCTTTTTGCTGATGATACTGTGCTTATGGGAGATTCTAAATAAAAATTAAAAGGTTAGTGGATGAGTTTGGGGTGTGTTTTAAAGGTAGAAAGTTGAAAGGAAACATAGAAAAGAGTAAGGTGATGAGGGTATCAAATAAATTTAGATAAAGAAAAATTGGATATAAAATTTGGGGAGGAGGAGTATGGAAGAAGTGAATGTTTTCAGATATTTGGGAGTTGACGTGATAGCGGATGAATTAATAAAGGATGAGGATAATTATAGAATTGATGAAGGAAAAAAGGCGAGTGGTGCATTGAGGTATATGTGGAGACAAAAAACTTTATCTATGGAGGCAAAGAAGGGAATGTATGAAAGTATAGTAGTACCAACACTCTTATATGGGCGTGAAGCTTGGGTTGTAAATGCTGCAGTGAGGAGGCGGTTGGAGGCAGTGGAGATGTCCTGTCTAAGGGCAGTGTGTGGTGTAAATATTATGCAGAAAATTCGGAGTGTGGAAATTAGGGGAAGGTTTGGAGTTAATAAAAGTATTAGTCAGAGGGCTGAAGAGGGGTTGTTGAGGTGGTTTGGTCATTTACAGAGAATGGATCAAAGTAGAATGACATGGAGAGGGTTGGAGGGAGGAGGTAAATGAGGTTTTGTGGGAGGGGTTTTCACTTCCAGCAAGCATGTGTGAGCGTGCTAGAATGGAGTGAGTGGAGACGAATGGTATTTGGGACCTGGCAAGCTGTTGGAGTGTGAGCAGGGTAATATTTAGTGACGGAATTCAGGGAAACCGGCTTTTATATAGCCAGACTTGAGTCCTGGAAATGGAAAGTACAATGTCTGCACTCTAAAGGCGAGGTTTGGGATATTGGCAGTTTGGAGGGATGTGTTGTGTATCTTTATACATATATGCTTCTAAACTTCTGTATTCTGAGCACCTCTGCAAAAATAGTGATTATGTATGAGTGATGTGAAAATGTTGAATGAAGATGAAAGTATTTTCTTTTTGGACATTTTCTTCCTTTATGGGTCATCCTGCCTCGGTGGGAGACGGCCGACTTGTTAAAAGAAAAAATATGTATATATATATATATATTATATATATATATTTATAAAATTATATTATATATATATATATATATAATAAAATATATATATATTATATATTATATGAAGGAGGGGTGTTAATGTTGCAGTTTAAAAAATGTAGTGTAAAGCACCCTTCTGGCAAGACAGTGATGGAGTGAATGATGGTGAAAGTTTTTCTTTTTCGGGCACCCTGCCCTTTGGGGGGAATCGGCCCCGGTGATAATAAATAATATATATATTATATATATTATATATATATATATATATATATATATATATATATAAATAAATATATTTAAAATATATATATATATATATATATATATATAATATTATATATAATATATTATATATAATAAAGGCACGCATACACTGTGCGCTCATGTTACGACAATGGAGTGTTTGTTCACCGTGTATATAGTGTATATAGTGCATAGTATGTGCTTAGCATGCGCATGATATGTGCATAGCATGTTTAGTGTATAGCGGTGTGTTGTTTATAGTGGGGGCTGTGCACAGAGCATAGTGGTGTATAGTGACATGTCGTGCACAGAGCATAGTGGTGTATAGTGACATGTCTGGGAGTGAGTGCCCTACTCTTCCTCCTCACACATCTTCCACACCTCCCTTTCCTCCACCGCCCACCACAAGGACGGGAGACCCATCTCCTCCCCCCATCAACCACCATGAACCACATGCGGTATGTGCCATGCGCCATTTTCCCTTCAGCCTGGGATTACCACACAGTTTGAGGTATGGCAGATGATGCAGCCATCCAGCCACAAAGCCAGGGAAACAGTGCACCCAACAAATGAAACATGATGCACATGTCAGGTGTGTGGAGAGTTTCGAGCACGCAACAGGGATGGCCTTATAAATGCACACCATGGGTGTGCAGGATCACATATGCCCCTAACAGAGAGCTGCCCACAGCCTCCACAGGCAGATGATAATTCCAATGGCAACCTCCTCACTTGCGATAACCTTCTGTTGGCATTCAAATCCACGCTCAGTACCTTCCCCCCCCTAAAGCGGCTCCCCCGATGCGCGGGGAAATTTCAAGACCTTTTAAGTGGGTGAATGGGGTTTCCCAAATTTAACCCGAGGCCCATTTAAGCATGGCGCGAAGTACTCCCTGTTTCAATGTCTTAAAAACTGAACCCACACAGTCATCAAGGAGTGCGTAACTCCCCAGAGGGGAAATTGTTCCCTCTGCCCCATCTTGCGGGAATCACAGGGTGACCCAAAAAAAGTTCCACAAAAGGGAAAAAATTTGGCACAGGTTAGCAAAAAAATCAAAGGAACACAGGGGGAGCTTCGAATAATTACAAGTGCGACACTGTAGCCCCAAAAGAGAATACAGCCCCAACACTAAGAGAAAAGAACCAACCGGGACACCATAGCCATCAACAACAACCCTGGGGAAGCCCAATACTGAAAAATTTATTTTGCTATAATCAAAGTCAAAGGGCGATCGTGTCCTTTCCAGCAGGATTGTAGGAGGTTACAGGTTTCGCCCAAACACCTCACAGAGTTAAAAAACCGTACTAGGCATCGCATAAATTCTTCTCATGATTTAACAATTTTCCCCCCAATAACTACCTGGCGGGCGTTTCCCCGAAGAAATTAAACATTTCTTTTGAGCCCCACTACGGCTTTAAGAAGAGATGGGGATTCGACCCCCTTCTGTTGGTAACACTCTCCAAACGTCCATTGCCCAAAAAAGCAGTAAGAAAGTTCGCCTAGAAGCTGCCATTTACTCCACCCCACCAACTGGGCTTTGGGGTCCTCAAGGGAGTGAAGCCCCAGCTTGCGGAAGCATACTCAGTGGCCCACCGGAAGACAAGGCCCTAGTGAAATTGATTTTAGAAATTCCTTTTAAAATGGTAAAGAGAGTGTTTTCTTGGGCTGTTCAGGATCAGTTCCCCCGCTTTTTCCTTCATTTCAAACCCGGGTACAGCAAATCCTCATTTTTTTGTTTTTGGGGGTCAGAAATTCTCTCTAGAGGGTGTTCAAAGGGTGACTCACGAAGACAGAAAAGCAGGTGAAGCTAGGCGTTGCTTTGGACCCCCTTTAAAACCTCCCTTCGCCGGAAAGGGGTTTTCCCTACCCCTTGCTGATCAGGGTTCAAAAGGTTTGATTTTGGGTGTGCATCTATTTGTCTATGTTGGGTTGTAAAAGAGGGTGCACCCCTGGAAGAAAGTGAGTTTTGGGGCTAGTAAGACACCTTGTGAGGAGATGGGGCCCTCACTTGCCTCAAATCGCTTATTCTCCTCCTTTTTCATCGGGTCTTTTAAATTTTACCTTGAGGACAATTTTGATGTCCTGGTGACCAGGGGCGCTCCCAGAGGGTACTGTTGGAGGAGTGGTATGAGACTTCCGGAAGGATTCTTCACGCGGCATTGATTATTTCCCGGTTTGCTGTGATATTTACATTTGGGGGATTGGGGCTGGCCCCAGTCTTCTTCCTGTGTTTCCCAGTTGTAGGCCCTCTTTCGGGGACTCTTCAGTCCCTCCAAGTGCCACTCCAGGTACCAGATTTTGAGCTCGCTGGTAGGTGGAATTAAATCTCTTACGGGAGCGGTGGGTCCCCCCTTTGAAACCCTCTGTGAGAAAATTTTCATGACCCCAAAAACAAAAGAATTGAGGATTTGCTGTACCCGGTTGAAATGAAGGGGAAAAAGACGGGGAAAAACTGCCCTAAACACCCAGAAAGAAAACACCTCTTTTTTCCTATTAAAGGAATTTTAAAAATCATTTTCATAGGGCCCTTTGTTTCCCTTTTGGGCCCATGATGTGGGGCTTCCCCGCATGAGTGGGGTTTCCCTGCTTAAAGGCCCAAAGCCCAGTTGTGTGGCTGGAGAAAAACTGGCAGCTTTCTGGGCGAATTTTCTTACTGTTCTTTGGAAATGAGACGTTGGAGAGTTTTTCCAACGAAAGGGTCTGTTTCCCCCCACTTTTTTCTTAAAAGCACGTGTGGGGCCCCAAAAAAATTTTTAAATTTCTTTGGGAATCGCCCAGCCGGGCGTTTTTTGGGGAAAGTTGTTAACTCAGGAGAAAAAATTAGCAGATGTCCCCTAGTACGGATTTATTAACTCGGGGAGGTGTTGTGGTCGAATTCCAGTGTAACTCCTACAGACCCTGCGGGAAAAATACACGTCCCCTTTTATAGTTTTGATTATAGCAAAATAAATTGTTCAGTGATTGGGTTTTCCCTCAGGGTTGTTGTTGAGGGCTTTGGTGTCCCTGGTTGGTTGCTTTCTCTTAGTGTTTGGGGCTGATTCCTTTTTGGGGATACGTGTGTCATTTTGAAAATTTTTTGGGAAATGCTCCCCTGTGTTACCTTTTTTTTTTTTGCAAACCCTGTGCAAAAATTTTTTCTCGTTTTCAGTGGAACTTTTTTTGGGGTCTACCTCTGTGTTTCCTGCGATGATGGGGCAAGGGACACAATTCCCCGCTCTTGGTAGTTCGCACTCCTTGTGACTGATGGGGTTAGCAGTTTGACGGGACATTGCAAAACGAGAAATTCGGCCTGCTTAAATGGTGCCTCGGCCTCTAAGTTGGGGGAAAACCCCCATTCACCTACTTAAAAAAGGGCTGTGAATTTCCCCGCTGCATACGGGCGGCGCTTTAGGGGTTGGGAAAGGGGGCTAGAGTGGATTTTAAGCCAACAGAAGGTTAGCAAGTGGGAGGTTGCCATTAATTATCATCTGCCCGTGGGGGTGTGGGGAGCCTCTGTTAGGGGGATATGTGACCCCACCCCATGGTGGCATTTATAAAGGGATCCCGTTCGTGCTCGAAACCTCCCCACACCTGCGTGATCTGTTTCATTTGTTGGGTGCACTGTTTCCCTGGCTTTGTGGCTGGGTGGCTGCATCATTGCCAACCCAAACTGTGTGGTAATCCCCGGCTGAAGGGAAAATGGCGATGGACATACGCATGTGGGTTTATGGGGGGTTGATGGGGGGGGAGATGGGTCTCCCTCCTTGTGGTGGGCGGTGGAGGAAAGGGAGGGTGGAAGATGTGTGGGAGGGGAAAAGGGAGGGATCACTCCCCGACTGTCACTATACACCATAGCCTGTGCACGACAAAGTCACTATACACCCTATGCTCTTTCACACCCCCCTTAAACAACCCAACCCTATACACTAAAATGCTTGCCAAAACATGCGGTAAGCAAATATATGCACTATTACACTTTTACACGGTGAACAAACACTCCATTGTCGTAACTGAGGCCAGGTATGCATGCCTTTATATTAAATTTATATTATATATATTATATATATATATATATATATATATATTAATAAATATAAAAATTTTTTTTTATTATATATAAATATATATATATATTATATATATATATAAATATAATTATTTTTATATATATTATATATAAAAATAAAATTTTATATTATATATATAATATATTTTTTTAAAATAATTTTTTTTATTTTCACATGGCCGATTCCCCCAAGGCGGGGGGGGCCCCAAAAAGAAAAACTTTCACCTCATTCCTCCCCCTGTTTTCAGAAGGGTGCTTTACACTACAGTTTTTAAACTGCAACATTAAACCCCCCCTTAGAATATATTTTATATAATAATAATATATATTTAATATAATATAATATTAAAATATATATATATATAATATTTTTTTAATTTTTTTCTTTTTTAAAAAGTCGGCCGTCCCCACCCAGGCAGGATGACCCCTAAAAGGGAAGAAAATGTCCAAAAAAAAAAAATACTTCATCTTATTCAACATTTTCAATCACTCTACTAATCACTTTTTTAGAGGTGCCAGAATTACAAAGTTTTGAAGCATTATGTATAAAAGATAACAAAACCCTCCCCAAACTCCAAAACCCAACCTGCCTTTTGAGTGAGAATTTTTACTTTCCATTTCCGGATCAAGTCTGGTATATAAAAAACGGGTTTCCCTGAAATTCCCCCCAAAATTTTCCCTGCTCCCACCCAACGCTTGCCGGTCCCAAATCAATCTCTCATCACTCCATTCTAGCACGCTCACACTGCTTGTGGAAATAAAACCCCTCCCACAAAACCTCTTTACCTCTCCCCCACCCTCTCCATGTATTCTTTTGATATTCTTTAAAGACCAAACCACCCACAAACCCCTTTCAGCCCTTGACTAAAACTTTTATTAAATCCCCAAAACCCTTTCCCCCAATTTCCCCACTCGAAAATTTTTTGATATATTTACACCCCACACCCCTTGCAGGAATCTCCCTGCCCCCAACGCCTCCTCACGGGGAGCATTTACAACCCAGCTTAGCCCATATAAGAGTTGGGACTACATACTTTCTACATTCCTTCTTTGCCTCCATAGATAAAGTTTTTTTGTCTCCACATATACCTCAATGCACCACTCGCCTTTTTTCCTTCATCAATTCTATAATTATCCTCATCCTTTATTAATTCATCCGCTATCACATCAACTCCCAAATATCTGAAAACATTCACTTCTTCCATACTCCTCCTCCCCAATTTGATATCCAATTTTTCTTTATCTAAATCATTTGATACCCTCATCACCTTACTCTTTTCTATGTTTCCTTTCAACTTTCTACCTTTACACACACTCCCAAACTCATCCACTAACCTTTTAATTTTTATTTAGAATCTCCCATAAGCACAGTATCATCAGCAAAAAGCAACTATCAATTCCAATTTTGTATTTGGTTCCCCATTATTTAATCCCCCCCCTCTCCCGAACAACCTAGCATTTACTTCTTTTACAACCCCATCTATAAATATATTAAACAATCATGTGACATTACACATCCCTGTCTAAGACCTACTTTTACTGGGAAGTAGTGTCCCTCTCTTCTACACATCTTAACCTGAGCCTCACTATCCTCATAAAACCTATTTACAGCATTTAGTAACTTACCACCTATTCCACATACTTGCAACATCTGCCACATCACTCCCCTATCCACTCTATCATATACATTTACCCCCTTTCATTCTAAGTAATGCCTCACGCATGTGCCCCACACTCACGTCCTGCTCTTCTTCACTCCTAAAAGATGGTATACCTCCCTGATTCTGCTTTTGACTCTCGCCTCGGCAGGTCATAGCAACTCTCCTTACTCAGTCTCCCTACGATCCCCGTTGGGGAAGGGAACCTTTACCAGCGTTGTCTTCGCCTTGACTTGCACGATGAGCTACGCAAATCGTGTAAAGACCAAGCCAAACAGTTGTACCGTTGATGATTCAAGGAAGCCTGCACTTGCAACTGTTGTGCAGGGAGCATTGCATGTGAAATTCAACGCTATTCTGTCACTCAAAGAAGCACTCATTGTTGTGTGTAACGATGATGCTGAAGCAGAGAAGTTACTCACTACAGAAGCCATCACTACTCTTACTGCTAAAGGGTTCACTGTTACGTCTTCTCCTGCCCTCAGGGCAAGGAAATCAGTATTCCTGAAAAAACTGGATAAGATTCTGACTTCTCAAACAATTGCTGAACTAAAGTCATCTATTGAAACTCAAAATATTTGGGCTACTGTTGACAGCATTACCAAAATCCCGAATGCATCGTCTATGCTCCAGGTCACCTTTACCGACGTGAACATGGCTGCCATTGCTCTGAACAAAGGTCTTGCTGTTTACTACTTCTACATCAGTCCCACCTTCATAGAAGCAGAGAGATACCACTACATCCAACATTGCTGGAACTGTTATTCTTATCTTCACACCACCAAAGCATGTCCAGTAAAAGACAAGAAGTTCTGCACTACATGTGGTAGTGAGGGACACACCTTCAGTTCCTGTACCGCTGCTGCTCCAACACAACCAGCGTGTTTAAACTGCAAGAGTAATGATCACCATACACTGGCAGCGAAATGTCCTACTAGAAAGGATATTATAAAGAAAACACAAGATGCAGCAAAGAAAAAATCCACCAACAACACACCAACGTATGCCGCAATTGTAAAGTTGCAAGCAGACACTACAAAATTACTTCAAGCATCTACTCAGCCCGCCTCCACCACCACCACCATCACTCCTCCAACATGTGACGTAACGAAGATTCACTACTGTATACTATACGCTCACATGCAGAACATGGCTGTACCTGGATCCTTTAACTCTACCATCAACGAGTTATTTGCATTAAATAACATGCCATCATTTACATTTCCAGCATCTCCACCTTCTGAAGAAATTCTCAAATTCACCAAAGATTTATCACCACCTCTGCTGCAGAAGCTCCATCACCACCACCAACTAGTGACGTCACTCCAACAACGTCCAATGAGAAGCCTCCACCGCCACCACACCTCACTGAATACAACCAATCAGAAGCCTTGCCACCAGAAACATCTTCCTATTCGTCAATTGAAGATGACAATGAATCAACACCACCTTCCTCAACTCCACCACCGTCTTCTCCACCTCACCTACGTCCACCATGAAGCAATGCCCCAGCCCAAAGACTCGCCGAGAACTCATCCAACATCTCCAAGACAACAGTGCAACGTACATCACCGACGAAAAGCCATTCCTTACCGTCAACCATATAATTCACCAACTCCAAACCAACGAACTCTTCTACAGATATCCCATAAGTGTGATACAACTCTCTAGAACAAAATTCAAAGCATTGATAACCGCATCAAGAGAATAACTAACTCATCCTGCTTGCTGCCTACTGACACTCTCAGCTCCTGCCGCTGCCTTCGCCATCCTCTCCTAGAGAGCCAAGCCTCTCCATCTACGCCTCCAGTACTTCGGTATCGCATGTCCCAAAGTGGTTGGGCCACTTGCCTTGATTCCTCCTCTTCCCCTCCTTCCCATCCTTTTCCAGTTATTTCCATCCTTCCTCATACTTCTTCCTTCCCATCTCACGACTCTCGTCGTCTTCTTCGATTCGATTCGATATACCTCCCTGGCCAGTGCATGAAACTACCGCCTCCCTTTCATCATCGACATTTAAAATTTCCTCAAAATATTCTCGCCATCTAACCAATACGTACATTATATTATATATATATATTATATATATATATATATATATATATATATATATATATATATATATATATATATATATATATATATATATATATATATATATATAGCATATGAGAAGTTTTTACAAAGTAGAAGTGATGCAAGGAGGGAAGAGTATATGGAGAAAAAGTGAGAGGTTAAGAGAGTGGTAAAGCAATGTAAAAAGAGAGCAAATGAGAGAGTGGGTGAGATGTTATCAACAAATTTTGTTGAAAATAAGAAAAAGTTTTTTGAGTGAGATTAACAAGTTAAGAAAGCCTAGAGAACAAACGGATTTGTCAGTTAAAAATAGGAGAGGAGAGTTATTAAATAGAGAGTTAGAGGTATTGGGAAGATGGAGGGAATATTTTGAGGAATTGTTAAATGATGATGAAGATAGGGAAGCTGTGATTTCGTGTATAGGGCAAGGAGGAATAACATCTTGTAGGAGTGAGGAAGAGCCAGTTGTGAGTATGGGGGAAGTTCGTGAGGCAGTAGGTAAAATGAAAGGAGCCGGGATTGATGGGATAAAGATAGAAATGTTAAAAGCAGGTGGGGATATAGTTTTGGAGAGGTTGGTGCAATTATTTAATAAATGTATGGAAGAGGGTAAGGTACCTAGGATTTGCAGAGAGCATGCATAGTTCCTTTGTATAAAGGGAAGGGGGACAAAAGAGAATGCAAAAATTATAGGGGGATAAGTCTGTTGAGTATACCTGGTAAAGTGTATGGTAGAGTTATTATTGAAAGAATTAAGAGTAAGACGGAGAATAGGATAGCAGACGAACAAGGAGGCTTTAGGAAAGGTAGGGGGTGTGTGGACCAGGTGTTTACAGTGAAACATATAAGTGAACAGTATTTAGATAAGGCTAAAGAGGTCTTTGTGGCATTTATGGATTTGGAAAAGGCGTATGACAGGGTGGATAGGTGGGCAATGTGGCAGATGCTGCAGGTGTATGGTATAGGAGATAGGTTACTGAAAGCAGTGAAGAGTTTTTACGAGGATAGTGAGGCTCAAGTTAGAGTATGTAGGAAAGAGGGAGATTATTTCCCAGTAAAAGTAGGCCTTAGACAAGGATGTGTGATGTCACCGTGGTTGTTTAATATATTTATAGACGGGGTTGTAACAGAAGTAAATGCGAGGGTCTTGGCAAGAGGCCTGGAATTAAAAGATAAAGAATCACACATGAAGTGGGAGTTGTCACAGTTGCTCTTTGCTGATGACACCGTGCTCTTGGGAGATTCTGAAGAGAAGTTGCAGAGATTGGTGGGTGTGCAAAAGTAGAAAATTAAAAGTGAATACAGGAAAGAGTAAGGTTACGAGGATAACAAAAAGATTAGGTGATGAAAGATTGGATATCAGATTGGAGGGAGAGAGTATGGAGGAGGTGAATGTATTCAGATATTTGGGAGTGGACGTGTCAGCGGATGGGTCTATGAAAGATGAGGTGAATCATAGAATTGACGAGGGAAAAAGGGTGAGTGGTGCACTTAGGAGTCTGTGGAGACAAAGAACTTTGTCCTTGGAGGTAAAGAGGGGAATGTATGAGAGTATAGTTTTACCAACGCTCTTATATGGGTGTGAAGCATGGTGATGAATGTTGCAGCGAGGAGAAGGTGGAGGCAGTGGAATGTCATGTCTGAGGGCAATGTGTGGTGTAAATTTATATGCAGAGAATTCGTAGTTTGGAAGTTAGGAGGAGGTGCGGGATTACCAAAACTGTTGTCCAGAAGGCTGAGGAAGGGTTGAGGTGGTTCGGACATGTAGAGAGAATGGAGCGAAACAGAGTGACTTCAAGAGTGTATCAGTCTGTAGTGGAAGGAAGCGGGGTAGGGGTCGGCCTAGGAAAGGTTGGAGGGAGGGGGTAAAGGAGGTTTTGTGTGCGAGGGGCTTGGACTTCCAGCAGACATGCGTGAGCGTGTTTGATAGTGAATTGAGACAAATGGTTTTTAATACTTGACGTGCTGTTGGAGTGTGAGCAAAGTAACATTTATGAATGGGTTCAGGGAAACCGGCAGGCCGGACTTGAGTCCTGGAGATGGGAAGTACAGTGCCTGCACTCTGAAGGAGGGATGTTAATGTTGCAGTTTAAAAACTGTAGTGTAAAGCACCCTTCTGGCAAGACAGTGATGGAGTGAATGATGATGAAAGTTTTTCTTTTTCGGGCCACCCTGCCTTGGTGGGAATCGGCCAGTGTGATAATAATAATAATAAATATATAACACTATTCTACCCGCCTCCAGGAGTCAGGATCGGCTAGTCAGCTTCCCTAAATCTTTTCATAAATGTTAGTTTGCTCATATTCCCACAGTACGTCTAGTCTGAAAAAGCATTTACCTCCGTTCGTTTCTAGCACACTCATGCCACCGAGGATGGTATCTTAACAATGCAAGGCATACCACCGAGGATGTTATCTTAACAATGCAAGGCATACCACCGAGGATGGTATCTTAACAATGCAAGGCATGCCACCGAGGATGGTATCTTAACAAAGCAAGGCATGCCACCGAGGATGGTATCTTAACAATGCAAGGCATGCTACCGAGGATGGTATCTTAACAATGCAAGGCATGCCACCGAGGATGGTATCTTAACAAAGCAAGGCATGCCACTGAGGATGGTATCTTAACAATGCAAGGCATACCAACGAGGATGGTATCTTAACAATGCAAGGCATGCCACCGAGGATGGTAACTTAACAATGCAAGGCATACCACCGAGGATGGTATCTTAACAATGCAAGGCATGCCACCGAGGATGGTATCTTAACAATGCAAGGCATACCACCGAGGATGGTATCTTAACAATGCAAGGCATGCCACCGAGGATGGTATCTTAACAATGCAACGCATACCACAGAGGATGGTATCTTAACAATGCAAGGCATGCCACCGAGGATGGTATCTTAACAATGCAAGGCATACCACAGAGGATGGTATCTTAACAATGCAAGGCATGCCACCGAGGATGGTATCTTAACAATGCAAGGCATACCACAGTGGATGGTATCTTAACAATGCAAGGCATGCCACAGAGGATGGTATCTTAACAATGCAAGGCATACCACCGAGGATGGTATCTTAACAATGCAAGGCATGCCACCGAGGATGGTAACTTAACAATGCAAGGAATACCACCGAGGATGTTATCTTAACAATGCAAGGCATGCCACCGAGGATGGTATCTTAACAATGCAAGGCATGCCACCGAGGATGGTATCTTAACAATGCAAGGCATGCCACCGACGATGGTATCTTAACAATGCAAGGCATGCCACCGAGGATGGTATCTTAACAATGCAAGGCATGCCACCGAGGATGGTATCTTAACAATGCAAGGCATGCCCGAATGGTAACTTAACAATGCAAGGCATGCCCCCGAGGATGGTATCTTAACAATACAAGGCATGCCACCGAGGATGGTATCTTAACAATGCAAGGCATGCCACCGAGGATGGTAACTTAACAATGCAAGGCATGCCACCGAGGATGGTATCTTAACAATGCAAGGCATGCCACCGAGGATGGTATCTTAACAATGCAAGGCATGCCACCGAGGATGGTATCTTAACAATGCAAGCATGCCACCGAGGATGGTATTTAACAATGCAAGGCATGCCACCTAGGATGGTATCTTAACAATGCAAGGCATGCCACCGAGGATGGTACCTTAACAATGCAAGGCATGCCACCGAGGAAGGTATCTTAACAATGCAAGGCATGCCACCGAGGATGGTATCTTAACAATGCAAGGCATGCCACCGAGGATGGTATCTTAACAATGCAAGGCATGCCACAGAGGATGGTATCTTAACAATGCAAGGCATGCCACCGACGATGGTATCTTAACAATGCAAGGCATGCTACCGACGATGGTATCTAAACAATGCAAGGCATACCACCGAGGATGGTATCTTAACAATGCAAGGCATGCCACCGAGGATGGTATCTTAACAATGCAAGGCATGCCACCGAGGATGGTATCTTAACAATGCAAGGCATGCCACCGAGGATGGTATCTTAACAATGCAAGGCATACCACCGAGGATGGTATCTTAACAATGCAAGGCATGCCACCGAGGATAGTATCTTAACAATGCAAGGCATGCCACCGAGGATGGTATCTTAACAAAGCAAGGCATACCACCGAGGATGGTAACTTAACAATGCAAGGCATGCCACCGAGGATGGTAACTTAACAATGCAAGGCATACCACCGAGGATGGTATCTTAACAATGCAAGGCATGCCACCGAGGATGGTATCTTAACAATGCAAGGCATGCCACCGAGGATGGTATCTTAACAATGCAAATCATGCCACCGACGATGGTATCTTAACAATGCAAGGCATACCACCGAGGATGGTATCTTAACAATGCAAGGCATGCCACCGAGGATGGTATCTTAACAATTTTAAGGCATACCACCAAGGATGGTATCTTAACAAAGCAAGGCATGCCACCGAGGATGGTATCTTAACAATGCAAGGCATACCACCGAGTATGGTATCTTAACAATGCAAGGCATGCCACCGAGGATGGTATCTTAACAATGCAAGGCATGCCACCGAGGATAGTATCTTAACAATGCAAGGCATGCCACCGAGGATGGTAACTTAACAATGCAAGGCATGCCACCGAGGATGGTATCTTAACAATGCAAGGCATACCACCGAGGATGGTATCTTAACAATGCAAGGCATGCCACCGAGGATGGTATCTTAACAATGCAAGGCATGCCACCGAGGATGGTATCTTAACAATGCAAATCATGCCACCGACGATGGTATCTTAACAATGCAAGGCATACCACCGAGGATGGTATCTTAACAATGCAAGGCATGCCACCGAGGATGGTATCTTAACAATGTAAGGCATACCACAAAGGATGGTATCTTAACAAAGCAAGGCATGCCACCGAGGATGGTATCTTAACAATGCAAGGCATACCACCGAGTATGGTATCTTAACAATGCAAGGCATGCCCCCGAGGATGGTATCTTATACAATGCAAGGCATCCCACCGAGGATGGTATCTTAACAATGCAAGGCATGCCACCGAGGATGGTATCTTAACAAAGCAAGGCATGCCACCGAGGATGGTATCTTAACAATGCAAGGCATGCCACCGAGGATGGTATCTTAACAATGCAAGGCATGCCACTGAGGATGGTATCTTAACAAAGCAAGGCATGCCACTGAGGATGGTATCTTAACAATGCAAGGCATACCAACGAGGATGTATCTTAACAATGCAAGGCATGCCACCGAGGATGGTAAACTTAACAATGCAAGGCATACCACCGAGGATGGTATCTTAACAATGCAAGGCATGCCACCGAGGATGGTATCTTAACAATGCAAGGCATACCACCGAGGATGGTATCTTAACAAAGCAAGGCATGCCACCGAGGATGGTATCTTAACAATGCAAGGCATACCACCGAGGATGGTATCTTAACAATGCAAGGCATGCCACAGAGGATGGTGTCTTAACAATGTAAGGCATGCCACCGAGGATGGTATCTTAACAATGCAAGGAATGCCACCGAGGATGGTAACTTAACAATGCAAGGCATGCCACCGAGGATGGTATCTTAACAATGCAAGGCATACCACCGAGGATGATATCTTAACAATGCAAGGCATACCACCGAGGATGGTATCTTAACAATGCAAGGCATGCCACCGAGGATGGTATCTTAACAAAGCAAGGCATGCCACCGAGGATGGTATCTTAACAATGCAAGGCATGCCACCGAGGATGGTATCTTAACAATGCAAGGCATGCCACCGAGGATGGTATCTTAACAAAGCAAGGCATGCCACTGAGGATGGTATCTTAACAATGCAAGGCATACCAACGAGGATGGTATCTTAACAATGCAAGGCATACCACCGAGGATGGTATCTTAACAATGCAAGGCATGCCACCGAGGATGGTATCTTAAGAATGCAAGGCATACCACCGAGGATGGTATCTTAACAAAGCAAGGCATGCCACCGAGGATGGTATCTTAACAATGCAAGGCATACCACCGAGGATGGTATCTTAACAATGCAAGGCATGCCACCGAGGATGGTATCTTAACAATGCAAGGCATGCCACCGAGGATGGTATCTTATCAATGCAAGGCGTGCCACCGTGGATGGTAACTTAACAATGCAAGGCATTCCACCGAGGATGGTATCTTAACAATGCAAGGCATACCACCGAGGATGGTATCTTAACAATGCAAGGCATACCACCGAGGATGGTATCTTAACAATGCAAGGCATGCCACCGAGGATGGTATCTTAACAAAGCAAGGCATGCCACCGAGGATGGTATCTTAACAATGCAAGGCATGCCACCGAGGATGGTATCTTAACAAAGCAAGGCATGCCACTGAGGATGGTATCTTAACAATGCAAGGCATACCACCGAGGATGGTATCTTAACAATGCAAGGCATACCACCGAGGATAGTATCTTAACAATGCAAGGCATGCCACCGAGGATGGTATCTTAACAATGCAAGGCATGCCACCGAGGATGGTATCTTAACAAGGCAAGGCATGCCACTGAGGATTGTATCTTAACAATGCAAGGCATGCCACCGAGGATGGTATCTTAACAATGCAAGGCATACCACCGAGGATGGTAACTTAACAATGCAAGGCATGCCACCGAGGATGGTATATTAACAATGCAAGGCATACCACCGAGGATGGTATCTTAACAATGCAAGGCATACCACCGAGGATGGTATCTTAACAATGCAAGGCATGCCACCGAGGATGGTATCTTAACAATGCAAGGCATGAACATTAAAATGGTATAAAATACCGACAGATTGTTAGGTAAGACACATATGCAACAGTTAGGTATCTTTATTTCGAAACGTTTCGCCTACACAGTAGGCTTCTTCAGTCGAGTACAGAAAAGTTGATAGAAGCAGAGGATACTTGAAGACGATGTAATCAGTCTGATTACATCGTCTTCAAGTATCTTCTGCTTCTATCAACTTTTCTGTACTCGACTGAAGAAGCCTACTGTGTAGGCGAAACGTTTCGAAATAAAGATACCTAACTGTTGCATATGTGTCTTACCTAACAATGCAAGGCATGCCACCGAGGATGGTATCTTAACAATGCAAGGCATGCCACCGAGGATGGTAACTTAACAATGCAAGGCATACCACCGAGGATGGTATCTTAACAATGCAAGGCATGCCACCGAGGATGGTATCTTAACAATGCAAGGCATGCCACCGAGGATGGTATCTTAACAATGCAAGGCATGCCACCGAGGATGGTATCTTAACAATGCAAGGCATGCCACCGACGATGGTATCTTAACAATGCAAGGCATGCCACCGAGGATGGCATCTTAACAATGCAAGGCATGCAACCGAGGATGGTATCTTAACAATGCAAGGCATGCCACCGAGGATGGCATCTTAACAATGCAAGGCATGCCACCGAGGATGGTAACTTAACAATGCAAGGCATGCCACCGAGGATGGTATCTTAACAATGCAAGGCATGCCACCGAGGACGGTATCTTAACAATGCAAGGCATGCCACCGAGGATGGTAACTTAACAATGCAAGGCATGCCACCGAGGATGGTATCTTAACAATGCAAGGCATGGCACCGAGGATGGTATCTTAACAATGCAAGGCATGCCACCGAGGATGGTATCTTAACAATGCAAGGCATGCCACCGAGAATGGTATCTTAACAATGCAAGGCATGCCACCGAGGATGGTATCTTAACAATGCAAGGCATGCCACCGAGGATGGTACCTTAACAATGCAAGGCATGCCACCGAGGAAGGTATCTTAACAATGCAAGGCATGCCACCGAGGATGGTATCTTAAGAAAGCAAGGCATGCCACTGAGGATGGTATCTTAAGAAAGCAAGGCATGCCACTGAGGATGGTATCTTAAGAAAGCAAGGCATGCCACCGAGGATGGTATCTTAACAATGCAAGGCATGCCACCGAGGATGGTATCTTAGCAAAGCAAGGCATGCCACCGAGGATGGTATCTTAAGAAAGCAAGGCATGCCACTGAGGATGGTATCTTAACAATGCAAGGCATGCCACCGAGGATGGTATCTTAAGAAAGCAAGGCATGCCACCGAGGATGGTATCTTAAGAAAGCAAGGCATGCCACCGAGGATGGTATCTTAACAATGCAAGGCATGACACCGAGGATGGTATCTTAGCAAAGCAAGGCATGCCACTGAGGATGGTATCTTAAGAAAGCAAGGCATGCCACTGAGGATGGTATCTTAAGAAAGCAAGGCATGCCACCGAGGATGGTATCTTAACAATGCAAGGCATGCCACCGAGGATGGTATCTTAGCAAAGCAAGGCATGCCACCGAGGATGGTATCTTAAGAAAGCAAGGCATGCCACTGAGGATGGTATCTTAACAATGCAAGGCATGCCACCGAGGATGGTATCTTAAGAAAGCAAGGCATGCCACCGAGGATATTATCTTAACAATGCAAGGCATGCCACCGAGGATGGTATCTTAACAAAGCAAGGCATGCCACTGTGGATGGTATCTTAAGAAAGCAAGGCATGCCACTGAGGATGGTATCTTAAGGAAGCAAGGCATGCCACCGAGGATGGTATCTTAACAATGCAAGGCATGCCACCGAGGATGGTATCTTAACAAAGCAAGGCATGCCACCGAGGATGGTATCTTAACAAAGCAAGGCATGCCACTGAGGATGGTATCTTAAACCATACCCCCGGCCGGGATTGAACCCGCGGTCATAGAGTCTCAAAACTCCAGCCCGTCGCGTTAGCCACTAGACCAGCTAGCCACAATAAGATTCATCCAACTAGGTATATTTCTACACCATAGGAAAGTTAGCACAGGCACCTCTGTGACCACAAATGCAAGTTTTTACAGACGAATCTCCAGCTAGCGTGGCCGTGACGAACTCTAGCTCAAGTCCCTTCACTGCCGTCAACATGACTCAAGAAATCGTAATGACACGATTGCAAATAAACCATACCCCCGGCCGGGATTGAACCCGCGGTCATAGAGTCTCAAAACTCCAGCCCGTCGCGTTAGCCACTATGACCGCGGGTTCAATCCCGGCCGGGGGTATGGTTTATTTGCAATCGTGTCATTACGATTTCTTGAGTCATGGTATCTTAAGAAAGCAAGGCATGTCACCGAGGATGATGTCTTCAAAGCTCTACCTTGATGACGTACGTCTCCGTGAGTCATCAAGGTAGTGAGTGCTTTGACGCCAGCCAGTTCTATCAGAAATTTTCAGGACACAAGCACTATGCGTCACCCACTCATGTGGCCACTCTTCCTGGACCTACGTTAAAAGGTTTACATATATCTTCATTGCTTTGTATGTGTACTATCTACTAGGACAACGTAATCACATGACTTGTTGAAGGCGATTAGATGTAGCTTAGGGCTGGTTACAAAATTTTCTATAATTTTGTTTCCAGCATTCTGTAAGCCTTGGAGGTCCTCTCCACCTACCCTACCTCAAATAGGCGTTGGTTGAGATGGCGGAGTGCGTCGGTGACAACATGAGGTGCCTTTGTTCTGACAATCTCTGAAAATAACTGGCTGGCATCACAACATGAATACAATAGTACAATATCAAAGATTATGAATCTCCTCCAGATCCTCAGAATCTGGATACAAGTCTGCAGCAAGCATTTACCTTCTGGATGGCTATCCTGAGACGATAGGCCAAGAATATGGCCGCCCTTGGGTCCCTAGTCGTGATGAGTCTAGAACCAAGTTCTTTGATGTCACTGAGGTCAGTGGTCATGATAGGTCATTCTGCCCTAAGCTCTGGGAGATTAGTGTGGAGAGTTATAGAGCATCATGGCTCGCTCTTGTAGTGTTTTGGAATCTCAGGTTAAAGTGTTGAAGAAGGAGGTTCTACTTCGCTTAGATGGATTTGGGAGTGAGTTTGAGATGGTCTCCACTACAGATTGAAGCATGAAAATAAGGAAAGTTAATAGAGAAGTCCTGAAGGTAGGAAATCGATTCTCTGTTCTCCAGGACGAGTGTACTTTAGTGGGTAGTGACGTTAAAAGTACCACTAATTCCCCTGCTAATAAACGTAAGAACATTCTGGTAATTCAAAGGTAAGATATATGGACCATACTTTCTGTAATAGAGATAGGAAGTTGAGACAGTGTGTTTCCCTGGAGCTGGTGTTGATGACATAGTCAACACGTTGGATAATATTATGTCAGGTAATAGGAACAAGCCCATTATCTGTCTCAGTACTGGTGGAAATGACATCAGGAAGGGTAGGAGAGAGGAGCTGCTGGATAAGTACAGGTCAATTGCAGATAAAGTTAGATCTAAGAGACGGATCCCAATCATATGTAACATCTTGCCTAGAAGGACTGTGGGTCAATTTGTGTAAATTGATGATAGCAAGAACAAAAAAATTACTTTTAAGGAAAAACATACTTAGAAATATGATAGAAACAAACTGACTACATCAATTTTTTTTACATAATTTTCCAATCTTAATTTCCTAATCACTGAAAAAAGGCTCGCCCCTCCCTGTGTATAGATCCTGCCATTTATATTTACTCTATTTCCAGAAAAGTTTCTGGATATCTCTTCAAGTTTTCCCTCAGACTATTATTGCCTAGATATGAATGTCCATCCTACTGTCTCAGGATTCTCTGCCTCACTGATTTCTCTATTCTTTTCTCCATATGTTTTCTCTTTGTTTAGTATTCTGGGCTCATATTGGTAAAACATCTCTTCTTTCTTTTTTTTGTCATATTCAGAATAACAGAGGCAGATGATTTTTGGTCAAAATTAACATCATAGATGCTTAGAAATATTCATAATACTTGTGTATCCCATGGAAATTGATAGCGATCAATTTGTCTATTTTTTCAGAATGATGGGAATGACTGAGGCTGGGTTGTTCTACCAGTGGTTAAAAACCACTGAACCAAACTCAACAGTGTGTGTCAATGTTCCCACTAAGATCACAGTGAGGACCAACCTCTCCATAAGTAACATTCGGGTAATAAATATTTAACTATTTTTCAAACATCAAAAGTGGCTATAATTTAAATATACCAGTTTTTTTAATTTTTACACAATAATCGAGTAAGATTTGCATTAAGGCAATTTCTATTATTTTTAACTCACAAAAAAATCTTACATTTCAGGGAATGTTCATCATACTGGTCGTGGGATACGCTGTCTGTGTGTTAGTGTTCTTCCTTGAACATCTGTGTTACACAACTCATCGTATTTGGAAGCATCATAAATAATTAATAATATATCCATTGGAAATTACCAATACACACACACACACACACACACATACTCAGACATACACACACACACACGCAACACCAGTTTGGAACCCACACCTGGTCAAGCACGTCAAGAAGTTAGAAAAAGTGCAAAAAGGTCTGCAACAAGCCTTGTTCAGGAGCTCAGGGAAATGTTCTACGATGAAAGGTTGAGGGAAATCGGACTGACGACGCTGGAGGACAAGAGAGTCAGAGAAGACATGATAACGACATATAAAATGCTGCGTGGAACAGAGACAGGATATTCCAGAGAGGGGGCACAAACAAGGGGTCACAACTGGAAGTTGAAGACTCAGACGAGTCACAGGGATGTTAGGAGGTATTTCTTCAGTCATAGAGTCGTCAGGAAGTGGAATAGCCTTGCAAGTGAGCTAGTGGAGGCAGGAACCATGCATAGCTTTAAGACGAGGTATGACAAAGCTCAGGAAGCAGAGAGAGAGGACCTAGTAGCGATCAGTGAAGAGGCGGGGCCAGGAGGTGAGTCTCGACCCCTGCAACCACAATTAAATGAGTACACACACACACACACACACACACACACACACACACACACACACACACACACACACACACACACACATACACACACACATACACACACACAGGTATTTCTTTAGTCACAGAGTCAGTAAGTGGAGTAGTCTGGGAATTGGTGTAGCGGAGGTACGATCCATGCATAGCTTAAAGAGGCGGAATGATAAAGCTCATGGAAAAGGAAGAGTGAACTAGTAGCAGCCAGTGAAGCGGCAGGGACAGTAGCTGTGCATCGACCCCTGCAACGACAACTGGGTGAGCACACACACACACACACACACATACACACACACACACACACACACACACACATACACACGCACACACACACACACACACACACACATCTGTGTGTGCAGGAAGTAGCGCCGCCATAACAGGTTGGGTGTCATCACAAATAGAAGTGCAACTTACCAAAAGTGAAGTGAAAATTACAAAAGTAGAAATATACAAGTGATAAGTGTGGTAAATGAGGACTGAAACGGGCAATGAGAACAGAATAATTGAAGAGGTCAGAGGCGGAAGGGCGAAGAGCACGAGAGTCATCGTACAGCGAGCATCGTACAGCGAGCATCGTACATCAGGCATTTGGATGGACGTTCCCTCTGAGGAGTAACGTACAAATCACCTGTTTGTGGTTAACAGGGAAGTTTGAGTGATAGAGCCGCCCTAGATCACTGGTAGCTGGCTGTCACAAACCCTGCTCCAGAGGGATTATCATACACACAGCACCTATCAGTAGTAGTAAGATCAAATTTGTACGAGCAAGGAATAGGTGACCTTGGTAGGAGGAGTAAGTGGGGGCAAATAGGACTATAGACCTGACAACAGTTTTAAGAGATAAGTTTCTAAGACACAAAGACAGTACAATCCGAGAAGCAAGTATTGAGTACACATGTAGTAAAAGGTAGTACATACATGGGCGAAGGAGACACTCGTCAACACACACTAGTATTATAATTATTAGAACTACTGTTATTATTAATGGTATCTTATTAGTATTATGGATACATAGAAGTGAGGTGAATTATTTCTGGGACATATAAACAACTGGCACGCTCACACACACACACACACACACACACACACGGGGCCAAACATACAAACAACTACACACTCATACTCTCTCTCTCTCCCTCTCCCTCTTTCTATCTTTCTCTCTCCCCCTCCCTCGCATTTCTCTCATAGCCTTTTTCCCTCACCCTCCCCTATCTCTCTCTCTCTCTCTCTCTCTCTCTCTCTCTCTCACTCCCATAGTCCTATCCCCCACCCTCCTCTCTCTCTATAGGCTTCTCTCTCCCTCTTCCTCTTTCTTTCTCCCTCTCCCTTGCATTTCTCTTCACAGCCATTTCTGTCACCCCCTCTCTCTCTCTCTCTCTCTCTCTCTCTCTCTCTCTCTCTCTCTCTCCTCTCCTCTCTCTCTTCTCTCTCTCTCTCCCTCTCTCTACCCTTTCTCTCCCCCTCTCGCTTCTCTCTCTCTCCCCTAGTCTTGTCCCTCGCCCCCATCCTCCCTCCTCTCTCTCCCTCTTTCTACCCTTTCTCCCTCCCCCTCTTATTCTCTCTCTCCCTCCTCTAGCCTTCTCCCTCTCCCCACACACACCCTAAAAATGCATAAACTTCTCTCTGTGGTAAAATGCATAGGCTTCTTTCTGTGGTAAAAAAAAAATGGGTGGCCCTAGAGGGCAGAAAACCAGAGATCTGGTGGACGAACCAGAGAGGAAAGATTGGGAGTTAGAGCTCCAAAAAAGGGAGGAAGAGTGGGGAAGGAAGATAGAAGAGCTTGACAAGATAATGGAGGAGAGGATAGCTGAAGAGTGCAGGAAGTGGGAGCTACAAGTCTTAGCAGCAGAAGCTAGGATACAGTGCTTAGAAGAGAAACTAAAAAAAATTAAAACAGATTAGAGAGACAAATGACAATTTAGATGTGACATCAGGGAATTCTATGTCAGTCACAGACAAGGGGACAGTAAGAAACAAAGGAGATATACTGTATGCGAAGGCCCTATCAGACTCATGTGGGGCCAGGCAAAAGACGAGGAGCACACTAAGGTCAAATGACAGGTCTGAAGACAATGAAGGTATGTTATATGCAGAGACTCTAACAGTCAACTGCAGTAGCAAGTAACAGCTGACCATGAAAGAGTTTACTGAGCATAGAAGTTTCAGAAAGGACAGGGATTGAAGGCAAGAACATTTCAATGGAAGGAACTAAAACACCTCAGAGGATGCAAATGGAGACTCAGTGGGAGGAGGAAAGGGAGAGATCAGTTTTTGTCTACAGGCTCCAAGAAGTAAAAGGGGACAACTTCGAAGCAATAAAACAGGAGGACGAAAAAAATGATTGAAAGCATCATGAAAACAATAGGTGAGGGTGATATGACCCAGGTGACAAATTTTCGGAGAATTGGGTGGTTTGTGAGTAGAAGGAAACAGCCTATCAAAGTAATTTTCAAGGAAGAATCAGCTAGAACCAGGGTCCTGCAAGAGAAAGCATGAATGAGGGACAAACCAGGGTACCAGAGAGTATACCTCAATCACGACAGAACACAAAAAAGGATTACACTGAAAGAGAGGGTACAGAGATGCAAGGAGGAACGAGAGGCAATGATGAAGATGAGCAGGACCCAGACACAGAGAAAGGTCAAACACACCCAGCAGAAACTCCCACAGAAAGACTCCAACTGCGACAATCCCAACGCAACTGAGTAATCTAAACCAAAACCCACACACTGTTCCCTCTGCCATCAACCCCCACATCACAAAACTCACCCCAACAGCTGCCCCTTATGGGCATTCTGACCAAGGCCCCCTCATCACAAATCCCACCCACACCACAGCCCCCCATAGGCCCCCACCAACGATCTCCCTCTCTCAGCGAGAATTCCCCAGACATCACAGCAGTCACAGAAACGAAACTCGCTGAGACAATAACAGACGCAATCTTCCCACCGGGATATCAGATCCTAGGAAAGATAGAAGAAGTAGAGGGGGAGGAGGGGTTGCACTGCTCATAAAAAACCGATGGGGATTTGAGGAAATGGAAGGCATGGAGGTGATTGGAGAAAAGGACTACATAGTAGGTACAATTCAGTCTGGAGAACAAAAGTATTCATTGCAGTGTTATAAAAACCACCACAGAACTGCAGGAGGCCAAGAGAGGAGTACGAAAAAACCAAGCGATGGTGGACACACTGGCTTAGGTGGCAAGAAGACTCACCAGCGGCAAAGTTACGGTAATGGGCGATTTCA
>NC_069409.1:3970462-4003902 GCF_026875155.1 Cherax quadricarinatus
TAAAAATACTAAACGTTGCATAGTGTTCTTTACCTAACAATGTCTCCCCTGACCCTCCTGTCCTCCAGTGTCGTCAGGCCGATTTCCCTCAACCTTTCGTCGTAGGACATATCCCTGAGCTCCGGAACTAACCTTGTTGCAAACCTTTGCACTTTTTCTAATTACTTGACGTGGTTGATCAGGTGTGGGTTCCAAACTGGTGTCGCATACTCCAGTGTGGGCCTGACATACACGGTGTACAGTGTCTTGAATGATTCCTTGCTAAGGTGTTGGAACGCTGTTCTCAGGTTTGCCAGTGGCCCATAACCTGCAGCAGTTATCTGGTTGTTGTGTGCTTCCGGAAACTTGCTCGGTGTTATGCTCACCCCAAGATCTTTCTCCTTGAGTAAAGTTTGTAGTCTTTGGCCACCTGGCCTATACTCTGTCTGCGGTCTTCTTTGCCCTTCCCCAATCTTCATGACTTTTCATTTGGCTGGTTGATTTCGAGAAGCCAGTTGCTTTACCACGTGCTCAGCCTCTCAGGTCTCTTTGTAGTCCTGCATGATCCTCATCGGATTTAATTCTCCTCATTAACTTCACATCATCTGCAAACAGCCACACATTTGAGTCTATCCCTTCCATCATGCCATTCACATATACCAAAAATAGCACTGGTCCTAGAACTGACCCCTGTGGGACCCCTCTCGTCACAGGCGCCCATTGTTATACACATGTACACATGTGTGTGCATGGGAATGTCATCCATTGAGGACACAGCAAAGGTCCAAGAAGATATAAAGCAAGTTTTCCAATGGGCATCGGAGATCAATATGATGTTCAGTGAAGACAAATTCCAACTACTCTGTTTTGGAAAACTGGGAGAAATAATAACTAGGACTGAGTATACTACAAACTCAAATCACACAATAGAGCAGAAAAGTAATGTGAAGGACCTGGGTGCGGTAATGTCTGAAGACTTCACCTTCAAGGATCACATCTGCGAGGAAACTGATAGGATGGATAATGAGAACATCCAAGACAAGAGATGCTAAGCCAATGATGATCCTTTTTAAATCACTTGTTCTCTCAAGGCTGGAATACTGCTGTACAGTAACATCCCCATTCAAGGCAGGTGAAATTGCAGATCCAGAGAATGTGCAGAGAACCTTTACTGCACGTATAAGTTCCATCAAACACCTTAACTACTGGGAAAGCCTAAAAGCACTTGACTTGTACTCACTGGAGCGCAGGCAAGAGAGATATATCATAATCTACACCTGGATGATTCTACAGGGACTGGTCCCTAATATGCACACAGAAATCACTCCATACGAAAGCAAAAGTCTTTGCAGGGGATGCAACATACCCCCAGTGAAAAGTAGGAGCGTCACTGGTACACTAAGAGAAGACGCAAAAAGTGTCCAGGGCCCAAGACTGTTCAACAGCCTCCCACCAGCAATAAGAGGCATTACCAGTAGACCACTGGTTGTCTTCAAGAGGGAGCTGGACAAATACCTAAAGTCAGTGCCGGATCAGTCGGGCTGTGGTTCGTATATTGGACTGCGTGCAACCAGCAGTAACAACCTCGTTAATCAGGCTCTGGTTCACCGGGAGGCCTGGTCGTGAACCGGGCCGCGGAGGCGTTGATCACGGAATACCCTCCAGGTAGACTCCAAGTATGTACGTGTATGGCTGTGTGAGATAGATGTGTACTCACCTCTTGCAGGTGAGTACACACACAGGGGGGGTTGATTCACTACTCCTGGCCCCGCCTCTTCGCTCGTCCACTCTCCATGAGCTTTATCATATCTCGTCTTAAAGCTATGTGTGGATCCTGCCTATACTACAGCACTCTCCAGATTGCTACACTTACTAATAATTTCCAGTTGTGACCCTTTGTTGCTGTGAACAATCTCTGAAACATCTTGTCCCTATGCGTAATGAAGGTGGCCCGTTTCCCGGTAGGCAAAGCTTCTCACTCCATAAGTTGACGGCCATTGGTTTGATTCCCGGTAAGGGTGGAAAGAATGGGCGTGTTTTCTTACACCTGTTGTCCCTGTTCATTCATCAGTAAAATGAGTACTTGGGCGTTAGTCAACTGATGTGGGTCACATCCTGGGAGAAAATTGATCTAATTTGCCCGAAATGCTCTACGTACATAACAAGATGCTTTGTATACAGTAGTATATCAGTGATGTCAGCTAGGCGTGTATACCCTGTAAGTGTACTTGTAGAAATAGAGGTATTATTATTACCATCCACCCTGTCAATTCTTCTCAGTATTTTTTATGTTGTTATTATATCCCCCTGTATCCCTTCTGTCCTCCAATGTCGTCAGGTTGTTTTCCCTTAACCTTTCCTTGTAGGACATACCATTTTTGCTCCGGGACTAGTCTTGTTGCAAACCTTTGCACTTTCAATAATTTCTTGACGTACTTCACCAGGTATGGCATCCATACCGGTGCTGCATAATCCAATATGGGCATGGCATACACAGTATATAAAGTCTTGAACGACTGCTTACTCAGGTTTCGAAATGTTATTCTTAGGTTTCCCAGGAGCCCATATGCTGCAGCCGTTATTTGGTTGACGTGCGCCTCAGGAGATGTGCTCGGTATTATATCACCCTAAGACTTTACATTGTAAGAGGTTTGCAGTCTTTGGCCCCTAGCCTGTACTTTGTCTGCGGTCTTCTTTGACCTTACCCAATCTTCATGACTTTGATTTTCGTGGCGTTAAATTCAATGAGCCATTTAGTGGATGAGGCTTACAGTCTGTCCAGATCCCTTTGTAGTCTTGCCTGATCGTCATCCACTTGAATTCTCCGAATTAGCTTCATGTCTTCTACAAACAGGGTCACATCTGAATTTATCCTTTCTGTCATATCATTCATATATACCAGAAATAGCACAGGCCCAAGCACTGACTCTTGTGAAACTCCGCATATCACATTTTTCCCTCCCTGAAACAGTGCTGGTTATCGTGTTTAAGTCCCTCAAGGGAGGTTCCTTGACGCAGGTGAAGGCCTCTTGATCTAGGGAATTGGATCTGTGCTCTGGTTCCTTAAATTGAGCCTGAATACCTTCCATCTTCCCCCACGTGCACTGTATAATCCTACAGGTTTAGCGCTCCCCATGATTATAATAATATCGTATGTAAGCTTATTCTTTTTAAGTGCTCCACCAGTCTTTTCCTGATAAGAATCTCCACGCCTTTCTTACAATTCATGTCAGTGACAATGGTCTGTATTTCAATGCTTCCTGTCTGTTTCCTTTCTTAAAGATTAGGATTACATTTGCTGTTTTCCACACTTCAGGCAGTCGCCCTTTTTCGATTGTAGTTGCACACACAGTGCCTCAGCTCCTTCTATCAGGACCCACGAAGATATGTTGACCGGTCCCGCAGCCATTGAGGAGTCTAGTTCAATTAGCAGTCTCTTCACCTTTTCCTCGGATGTGTGTAGTGTATCCAGAACTGGTTGGTGTTCCCTACCTTTCCAGTTTGCTAGAGTTCATTCTGTCTCCACTGAAAAAACTTCTTTAAATCTCGTGTTTAGCTCTTCACACACTTCTTTGTTGTTTATTTTAATCTCCCCTCCTTCCTTCCTCAGCCTGATTACCTGGTCCTTGACTGTTATTTTCTTCCTGATGTAGATTTGAAACAAATTTAGGTTTCGATGTTTTGTCGTTCTTTAATTATTGCCAGTTCTCCTTCCTTATCCACTCATATTTATTTCTTGCTCATCGGTAATTTTTTTTTATTTTCCTGGGTCCTTCGTCTTCTATACTTTTTCCATTCTCTAGCTCAGTTAGTTCTGGTCTCTCTACACCTTTGAGTGAACCAAGGGCTCATTCTGATCTTCCTATTGATTAAATAACAAAAAAAGGCACAATACCGTGACTGGAATGATACACAAATAACCCACATATGGAAGATGACGTTTCTGTCCGACTTGGACCATTTACAAAGTAACACTTTGTAAATGTGACTTTGTAAATTGTCCAAGTCTGATCAAAACGTCGTCGTAAGCTTCTCTCCTATCTTCCTATTGATTTTGTTGAAGTTGGGTATGAATCTTTTCTCGACCTCCTTGCATTTTGTGGTCACATATTTCATCATTTTATTTACTGCTTTTCCCGCCAGTTTTCTTTCCTCCTGTATCTCACACAGGAAATTCCTCATACCTGTGTAGTCCCCTTGTTTATGGTTTGGTTTTTCTTATCCTACTTGTGCTGCTTCCCTCTCCACCTTTCGCTCTACAATGTATTCAAATATCAGGACCACGTGATCACTAGCTCCGAGGGGCCTTTCATATGTGATGTCCATAGTGTGTGAACTACTCAAGTTGAATATTGAATATTGGGTTCAGCTTTGCTGATCCCCCATGTTGTTCCAGGTTTTTCCAATCTTCTTTTGCCTGAAGTCACCTGCTAATAGTAACTTTGCCCTGCCCATGTGAGCCCTTCTGGCCACCTCAGCTAGTGTAACAACCATTGCTCTGTTACTCTCACTGTACTCTTGTCGTGGCCACCAGAAGTGTTCCTACTATGTAGTTCTTTGCTTCCTTTCTGTCCCCTCCTTCTAACTCCTCAAAACTTCAATGGTTTTTGATGAGCAGTACAGCTTCTCCTCTCCTCTTCTGTTCCCTTTATCTTTCCTCATGATCTGATATTTGGTTGGAGTGATCACATGAGTTATCATTGCTGTGAGCTTGGTTTCTGTGAATGCTATGATGTCTAGGTATGCATCCATGATTCTTTCAGGCCACTCATCACACTTTTTCGTTTTTCCATTTTCGTTGGTGTACCATAGCTTAAACTTCTTTTCCAGAATTGTATTCTGGGGTGTTTGTGGTGGCTGGGGAGAGTGGGAGACCTGGCATGACGTTATGGGTGGCTGCTCTGTAGGTGGGGTTTGTATGGGGGGGGCTGTGGGTGTGAAGTGTGGTTTGTTTTGGTTTAATTTGTTTGGTTGCAGTGTTCTGCGGGTGGTTCTATGAGAGGCTGTGTTTGTTGGTCCTCCCACTTGTGCATGTCCCTGCCCATCTATAGTCTTCTCTCTCTTTCCTACCCCTTGCAACTTTGTATCCACTCTCTCATTTTCTGTCCTTTTCTTCTCTTTCTGTCGTGGTCGAGATACGCCCACTCGTATTTTGTTTCGGTTAGTAGTAGTTTCTGCTGCACCGTTTTGCACCATTTCTGTCCTGAAAATCAACTTGATTTGTCGATTTGTGTGTGTGTGTGTGTGTGTGTGTGTGTGTGTGTGTGTGTGTGTGTGTGTGTGTGTGTGTGTGTGTGTGTGTGTGTGTGTGTGTGTGTGTGTGTGTATGTGTGTCTGTAAAATAGAAAACTTGAGTATACATTACCTGTCTTACTGAAATCCTGAGCAATGTAACCAATTACACCATTACTGGCATCCATGAGGACGTGGTGGCCTTTCCTCACCAAGGTGTTGACATCTCCTGGGAACTGTAGTAGTGTTCTCCATATAAGGCGACCAGTTTTATCTGCATTGGCCATTTCCCAGTAAATACCTGACTCGACTGACTGTAATTATAAAATTTATGGTAGAGAGAATTTATATTTAACATATTATTTGTCAACTAGTTTCGAGAAGAAGTTCCTTTTTAATTCCAAACCTTTATATAATCCTCGAGCCCGGAACCCTTCAGCCATATCATTGTAACTGAAGGGTCGTCCAGTACTTGTCGACGAGACTGATAAGGCTCAGAGATGTGTCTCACTGCAAGCAAGGCCATGAGGTTGCCAGAGTAGCTTCGTGTTAACACCAGAGTTCCCATCATCCATACCATTAACACCAACCGTTCCCACCACCAGTACGAGGGCACCGTCATATCTGTAATTGTTATCGGGATATTATCATTGCTTTCTTACTAAATCTTACTATGAGGGTCATATAACACCTGGTAATCAGGTCTGATCCAGTATGTGAGAGGAGAACTCCACATCTTTGCTGCAGAAGCCTGTTACCAGCATTAAAGTAACCTCTGAAAGGAATAATTGTTGGAGAATACAAATATTAACGGCATTTTGCATTTATAGAACCTTAAGCAAAAAATCTACCTGAGAACAATGTTGCACTTATGCAGACTTTAATTGCAACTCTGAGAGTGATGAATAGGCGGAGTTAGTTCTACTGTGCTATGAAGAGCTCTTTGCCACCACCGAGGAAATCTATCATCATGAAAAAGGCAACAAATTTTAAATATAAAACTGGACTGTGAGTACATTAGTTAATGACAAACTGCGAGAAAGAATAGCTTATGAGTATGCTTTTAAATATTTGAAAGATTCCAGAACAAATTGCCACGGACAGGTGAGAAATGATTTCCCATTGTCTTACCAAGCTTCTGAGTGCGGAACTCTCCATTAAACACAAACTTTGCTGCAACAATACAAAGTTTAATAAAAATAATCCATATGTATATATATATATTATATATATATATAATATATATATATATATATATATATATTATATATATATATATATATATATATATATTATATATATATACATATATGTCGTGCCGAATATGTAAAACTGGTCAATTAGCAAGAACACATTTAAAATTAAGTTCTTTCTGAATTTTTTTCTTATACGTTTAAAGATATATTTTTTTCATTAATGTTAATTTAAATAAAATTAATTTTGCACCAAAAGAATCTTAGAAAACTTAACTAACCTAACCGATGGGGATTTGAGGAAATGGAAGGCATGGACGTGATTGAAGAAAGAGACTACAAAGTAGGTACAATTCAGTCTGGTGAACATAAAGTAGTCATTGGAGTGATGTTTAGCCCACCAGAGAACTGCAGGAGGCCAAGAGAGGAGTACGATGGTGGACACACTGGCTGAGGTGGCAGGGAGAGCTCACTCCAGCAGAGCAAAGTTACTAGTAATGGGCGATTTCAATCACAGGGAGATCGACTGGGAAAACCTGGAGCCACATTGGAGTCCCGAAAAATGGAGAGCCAAGATGATGGATGTGGTACTTGAAAAACCTCATGCATCAACATGTCAGGGACACAACCAGAGAGAGAGGGGAGGATGAGCCAGCAAGACTGGATCTTGTGTTCACCCTGAGCAGTTCAGACATTGAGGACATCACTTACCAGAGGCCCCTTGGAGCTAGCGATCATGTGGTTCTGAGTTTTGATTATATAGTAGAGTTACAAGTGGAGAAGGTAACAGGAATTGAATGAGAAAAACCAAACTATAAAAGGGGGGACTACACAGGTATGAGGAACTTCCTGCAGGACGTTCAGTGGGACAAAGAACTGGTAGGAAAATCAGTAAACTAGATGATGGAATATGTAGCAACAAAGTGCAAGGAGGCAGAGGAAAGGTTTGTTCCCAAGCAAACAGAAATAATAGGAAGACCAAAGTGAGTCCTTGGTTTACCCGAAGGTGTAGGGAGGCAAAAACTAAGTACACCAGAGAATTGAAAATGTACAGGAGGCAAAGGACACAGGAAAATAAGGAGATTAATAGAAGAGCCAGAAACGAGTATGCACAGATAAGGAGGGAGGCCCAGCGACAGTACGAAAATGACATAGCATCGAATGTCAAGTCTGACCCGAAACTGCTGTATAACCACATTAGGAGAAAGAAAACAGTCAAAGACCAGGTGATAAGGCTGAGGAAACAAGGTGGAGAACTCACAAGAAACGATCAAGAGGTATGTGAGGAGCTCTACATGAGATTTAAGGAAGTACTTACAGTGGAGACAGGAAGGCCTTTGGGGGGACAGACCAGATGGGGACACCAGCAAGGAATATACCAACAGGTGTTTGACGACATACATACAGATGAGGAGGTGAAGAAGCTGCTAAGGGACATCGATACCTCAAAGGCAATGGGACCGGACATCTCCACGCATGTCCTTAGAGAGGGAGTGGATATGCTGTGTGTGCCACTTACCACAAACTTTAACACGTCCCTGGAAACTGGGCAACTTCCTGAGGTATGGAAGATGGCAAATGTAGTACCCATTTTTAAAAAAGGAGGCGGAAAAGAGGCACTTAACTATAGACCTATGTCACTGACTTGTATAGTATGCAAAGTTATGGAGAAAATTATCAGGAGGAGAGTGGTGGAGCACCTGGAATGAAACAAGAGTATAAACGCCAACCAGCACAGATTCTTGGAAGGCAAATCCTGTGTCGCAAACCTTCTGGAGTTTTATGATAAAGTAACAGAAGTAAGACACGAGAGAGAGGGGTGGGTTGATTGCATCTTCTTGGAGTGCAAGAAGGCCTTTGACACAGCTCCTCACAAGAGGTTAGTGCAGAAGCTAGAGGATCAGGTGCATATAACAGGAAGGGCACTGCAATGGATCAGAGAATACCTGGCAGGGAGGCAACAACGAGTCATGGTACGTAATGATGTATCACAGTGGGCACCTGTGACGAGCGGGGTCCCACAGGGGTCGGTCCTAGGACCAGTGCTATTTTTGGTATATGTGAACGACTTGATGGAAGGGTTAGACTCAGGAGTGTCCCTGTTCGCAGACGATGTGAAGATAATAAGGAGAATCAAATCAGATGAGGACCGGGCAGGACTTCAAAGAGACCTGGACAGGCTGGACACCTGGTCCAGCAACTGGCTTCTCGAATTTACTCCTGCGAAATGCAAAGTCATGAAGATAAGGGAATGGCACAGAAGACTGCAGACAGAGTATAGGCTTGGTGGCCAAAGACTGCAAACCTCACTCAAGGAGAAACATCTTCGGGTGAGTATAACACGGAGCATGTCTCCGGAAGCACACATCAACCAGATAACTGCTGCATCATATGGGCGCCTGGCAAACCTGAGAACAGCGTTCAGATACCTTAGTAAGGAATCGTTCAAGACACTGTACACCGTGAATGTAGGCCCATGTAGGCGCCTGTTTGGAAACCGCACTTGATAAAGCACATCAAGAAACTAGAGAAAGTGCAAAGGTTTGCGAAAAGGTTAGTTCCAGAGCAAAGGGGAATGTCCTATGAAGAAAGGTTAAGGAAAATCGGCCTGACGACACTGGAGGACAGGAGGGTCAGGGGAGACATGATAACGACATGTAAAATACTGCACAGAATAAACAGGGTGTGCAAAGACAGGATGTTCCAGAGAGGGGACACAGAAACAAGAGGTCATAATTGGAAGTTGAAGAAACAGATGAGTCAGAGAGATATTAGGAAGTATTTCTTCAGTCATAGAGTTGTCAGGCAGTGGAATAGCCTAGAAAGTGACGTAGTGGAGGCAGGAACCATACATAGTTTTAAGACGAGGTTTGATAAAGCTCATGGAGCGGGGAGAGAGAGGGTCCAGTAGCAGCTGGTGAAGAGGCGGGGCCAGGAGCTAAGACTCGACCCCTGCAGCCACAAATAGGTGAGGACACACACACAGACACACATACATAAGAACATAAGAAAGAATGAACACTGCAACAGGCCTACTGACCAATGCGGAGCAGGTCCATGTCCCCCCCGGATTAGACCAATAACCCAATCCCCGGATTATCCCAATGACCCACCCAGTCTGGTCATCCCCACTCAAGGATGGAGCACTGTACCAGACACAGCAGCACAAGCTAGTCAGGTCCAACTCACACTCACCCACACCCACTCACGTATTTATCTAACCTATTTTTAAAACTACACAACGTTTTAGCCTCAATAACTGTACTCGGGAGCTTGTTCCACTCATCCACAACTCTATTACCAAACCAGTGCTTTCCTATATCCTTCCTGAATCTGAATTTTTCCAACTTGAAACCATTGCTGCGAGTCCTGTCTTGGCTGGAAATTTTCAGCACGCTATTTACATCCCCTTTATTTATTCCTGTTTTCCATTTACACACCTCGATCATATCCCCCCTAATTCTACGCCTTTCGAGAGAGTGCAGATTCAGGGCCCTCAGTCTATCCTCATAGGGAAGATTTTTGATACATGGGATCATCTTTGTCATCCTCCTTTGTACGTTTTCCAGAGCGTTTATATCCATTCTGTAATACGGTGACCAGGGCTGAGCAGCATAGTCTAAATGAGGCCTAACCAGGGATATATAGAGTTGAAGAACAACCTGAGGACTTCTATTATTTATGCTTCTAGATATGAAGCCAAGAATTCTGTTAGCTTTATTGCGAACACTAATGCACTGTTGTCTTGGTTTTAGGTTACTGCTAACCAGAACTTCTAAATCCTTTTCGCAATAAGTAGTATTAAGATCTACATTATTTAGTTTATATGTGGCATGGTTATTTGACTGTCCAACATTTAGAACTTTGCATTTGTCAATATTAAATTGCATCTGCCACTTCTCCGACCATTGCATCAATCTATTCAAATCATCCTGGAGTTCTCTAATGTCCTCATTAGAATGAATTGGACGGCCTATTTTGGTGTCATCAGCAAATTTGCTTATGTCGCTATTTATTCCCTCATCTATGTCGTTTATGTAAATTGTGAACAACAACGGGCCCAACATTGACCCCTGAGGAACACCGCTTGTGACGTGCTCCCATTCTGATTTCTCCCCATTTATGCAAACTCTCTGCTGTCTTTTGTCGCCATGCCTCTACACAGGAAAAAAATTTCCCCTATTCCGTGTGCCCAAATTTTTTCCTCAATACCTCGGTGGGAACTCTATCGAAACCTTACTGAAGTCCATTACCAATTCAATTCTTTCCCTGTCTACCTCCTCAAACACCTTAGTAAAAAAAAGTTAGTAATTCGTAAGCAGGAACTCCCCTTTGTAAACCGTGTTGAATCTTAATCAATCTGTGCCTTCAAGAGGACGAATTATTTCGGAAATTATTGATTCAATAAATTTTCTACTATGGGGTAAGGCTTATTGGTTATAGTTCGAACCCAAGGACCGTCACCTGCCCTTGTAAATAGGTTTTATTTTTGCCTTTCCCCCCTTTATCACAGTGCCTTTTGTATGTATGTTAAAAAGTTTAGCCAAAAGGTAAAGCTATTTTCCCCTTTTTCATTCCTTTAACACCCTTGCAAACGTTCACAGGCCGGGGATTTGTTAGTTTTAGTTTTCATTTGTCTGAGGACCATGTCACTAGTTACCGCAATCGTTCATAGTTTATTATCATCCTGTTCTACGTAATCTATTATATCAAGAATATCGCTAGTATTTTCCTGGGTGAAAACTGAGAGGAAGTAGGTATTTAGAATTCCACATATCCTTATCACTGTCAGTGATCTGACCAGAGTTACTCTTAAGTGGGCCAATCTTGTCCCTAATCTTACTTCTGTCTACCTGAAAGAACCCTTTTGGGTTAGTCTTTGAATCCCTTGCGACCTTAGCCTCATAATCTCTTTTTGCTTTTCTTATTCCTTTTTTTTATTTCTCTCTTTAATTGAATATATTAATTTCTTAACTGCCCATCCCCTCTTTTGATACGCCTATATATGCCTCTCTTTTGACCAATGAGATGTTTTAATCTATTGTTCATCCATTTGGGATCATTTTTGTAGATCTAATTCCCTACTCGGAACAAAAGTTGTCTGGGCAGCTAGAACTATGATCTGAAAAATGTCATATTGGCAACCAAGATCATCTACCTGACCCATAGTCAGGACATCCCAATTTAGTCCACCCAAGTAATTTTTCAGCCCCATGAAGTCGGCCAAGCGAAAATCTGGGACAGAGATTTGATTGCAGTTATCTGGGTAATTCCATGATATATTGTAAGTAAGTGATTTGTGATCACTTTCCCCAAGCTCATCATTAACCTCAAGATTATTAATTAGTGATTCTTTGTTGGCAAGAACCAAGTCAAGCAGATTGTTTCCTCTAGTTGGTTCTGCCAAAACCTGTTCTAAAGAGCAATCCTGAATCGTATCAAGAAAGTCACTAGACTCATGCACACACACACACATACACTCAAACACACATACACAGGAGTAACAGATCGTTTTCACTCGATAATTTTTATTAGTTTTTGGTTCATGAAAGCTACTGACAGGGTCGTCGAAAGTTGACAGTGTCAGTGAACAACCCGAAAAGTGATACACGATCTGTCCCAGTCAGAAAAGGGAGGTGAAGGTCACAGCTACATAAAAACAATTTGAATCAGTGCCGCGAGAGAGAGAAATAGCCATAAGCCCAGTGTGGGTGTAGGTGGTATTGCCACATCCAAATACCAAATTCAACCAGAATAAGTATGACCCAAGCCAGGGAGATAAGAGACAAGGATGGTTGAATTAGTGAATACAGTGTATAGTGAATACAGTGATAGATGAGTTAGTGAATATAGTGTATAGTGAATACATTGAAGAAGAAATAGAAGAGGAATCAAAACGTGAATCATCGCGCACGAGGGAGCCTGATGTAACGTACAAAGCCTTTTGTGGTTGCAGTGAGGGAACTTGGCCTGGCCGTGGATTACTGATAGCTGAAGGTCATTAACCCTGCTCTGGAGAGCTGAATATCATACTTAGGGCACTTAACACTTAATCCCCTTCCCAATTCTAGTCCTTTATTAAGTGTGGAGACCACAGGCACTGTAGTGCATGCGCAGAGCACTAAGGTCAGACAACTAACACTAACATGGTTTATTCAGAAAGCAAGTAAGTATAGCTATTTGAAGTATACACGAGTAAGTGCATAGGCACAGTACGGCACAGTACATAGGGGCATGCGTGTAGAGAACCTAGGATAGCCCAAAAAGTTTGACAGTGTGACTTATTTTATTTAAACCAAGGTAGCGAGGCTAGAAGGCTGGCGACAGCTAACGCTCACACACACGCACACACACACATGAACAATCAGCGAACTTTTGGAAACTGACCACGCATACCTCCCTAACTCAGTCACGAGTAGTGAGTAGTCACGAAAGCGCTTGGAATTTCTCATTCTTTCACATGGTTGTTTTTTCCCTTTTCTGAAAACCCTGTTTCCCGTTTACTGTGTCTTATTGCATATTTATAAATATATATATTATATATATATTTATATATAAATAATATATTATATTTTATATTATAAAATATATATAAATATATTTATAATTATATATTATACTATATCTGTCTCCTCTCCTAGCCTTACCCCTACCCCCCCCTCCCCCTCTCTCTCTCTTCTTCTCTCTCCCTCTTAAACTCTCTCTCTCTCCCTCTCTCTCTCTCTCTCTCTCTCTCTCCTCTCTCTCTCTCTCTCTCTCTCTTCTCTCTCTCTCTCTCTCTCCGCATTTCTATCTTTCTCTCTCCCCCCTCTCTCTCTCTCTCTCCCCTTGCCTTTTCCCTAATCCCCCCCACATACATAACCTTCTCTCTGTGGTGAAATACATAATTTCTTTCTGTGCTAAAAAAATGGGTTACCCAAGAGGGCGGAGAACCAGAGGTCTGGTGGATGAACCGGGGAGGGAAGAACCTGGGAGGGAAGATTGGGAGTTAGAGATGAAAAAAAAGAGAGGAAGAGTGGGGAAGGAAGATAGAAGAGGTTGGCAAGAAAATTGAGAAGAAGATAGCTGATGAGAGCAGAAAGTGGAGGCTACAAGTCTTAGCAGCAGAAGATAGGATACAGTGATTAGAAAAGGAACTAAAAAACCTGAAACAGATTAGAGAGACAAATGACAGAACAGACATGATATCAGGAACTTCTGCATCAGTCACAGACAAAGGCACTGTAGGAAGAAAAGAAGATATGCTGAATGCAAAGACCCTATCAGACCCACGTGGGAAAAAGGGAAAAATGAGGAGCACTCTAAGGTCAAATGAGAGGTCTGAAGACAATGAAAGTATGCCATATGCAAAGACTCTAACTGAAAACTGAAGTAGCAAAGAACAGCTGATCACGAAAGACAGTTCATTGAGCACAGAGGCTTCAGCAAGGACAGTGATTGAATACAGGAATGTTTCAATGGAAGGATCTAAAACACCTCAGAGGATGCAATGGGAGACACAGTGGGAGGAGGAAAGGGAGAGGTCAGTTTTTGTGTATAGGCTCCAAGAAGCAGAAGGGGTAACCTATGATGAAAGAAAGCAGGAGGAGGAAAAAACGATTGAAGGTATCATGAAAACAATAGGTGAGGACAACACGACCCAGGTGACAAATTTTCAGAGATTTGAGTGGTTTGCAAACAGAAGGAAATGGCCTATCAAAGTAATTTTCAAGGAAGAATCAGCTCGAACCAGGATCCCGCAGGAGAAAGCATGACTGAGGTACAAACTGGAGTACCAGAGAACGTACTTCGATTGCGATAGAATACAAGAAAAAAGAAAGAGGGGGTACAAAGACGAAAGGAGGAACGAAAGGCAATGATGAAGACGATTAGGACCCAGACCCAGGAGGAAAGGCAAACACACCCCCACAGAAACACCCGCAGAAGGACTCCAACCAAAAACCAATCTGCCCCAACCCCCTCATCACAAACCTCACCCCTAAAGCTGCCCCCTATGGGCACTCTGCCCCACCCCCTCATCACAAACCCCACCCACACCACAACCCCCCATAGGCCCCCACCAGGGCTCCCACTCCCCCAACCCCAATATTCTCCTAGGACCACAGTGATAGAAAAGAAGCTGAAGGTTTGGTGCACAAATGCAGACAGAATAACGAATAAATATGAGGAGTGGGACAAAAGAGTCAATGAGAAGTCCCCAGACATCATAGCAGTCACAGAAACGAAACTGAGACAATAACAGATGCAATCTTCCCACCGGGGTATCAGATCCTGAGTAAAGATAGAAGGAATAGAGGGGGAGGAGGGGATGCACTGCTCATAGAAACCGATGGGGATTTGACAAAATGGAAGGCATGGACGAGATTGGAGAAAGGGACTACATAGTCGGTACAATTTCAGTCTGGAGAACATAAAGTAGTCATTGGAGTGATGTATAACTCACCACAGAACCGCAGGAGGCGAAGAGAGGAATATGAAGAGAACAACAGAGCGATGGTGGACACACTGGCTGAGGAAGCAAGAAGAGCTCACTCGAGCAGAGCAAAGTTACTGGTTATGGGCAATTTCAACCAGAGGGAGTTTGATTGGCAAAAACCTGGAGCCACTTGGGGGTCCCGAAACATAGAGAGCCAAGATGATGGATGTGGTTCTGGAAAACCTCATTCATCAACATGTCAGTGACACAACCAGAGACAGAAGGGAAGAAGAACCAGCAAGACTGGATCTTGTGTTCATCCTGAGCAATTCAGACATTGAGAACATCACTTACCAGAGGCCCATTGGAGTTAGTGATCATGTGGTTCTGAGTTTTGATTATATAGTAGAGCTACAAGTAGAGAGAGTAACAGGAATTGAATGGGAAAAGCCAAACTATAAAAGGGGGGACTGCACAGGTATGAGGAACTTCCTGCAGGAGGTTCAGTAGGACAGAGAATTGGAAGGAAAGTCAGTAAAGGAGATGATAGAATATGTAAAAACAATATGCTAGAAGGCAGAGAAAAGGTTTGTTCCCAAGGACAATAGAAATAATAGGAAGACCAAAGTGAGTCCTTGGTTTACCCGATTGTATAGGGAGGCAAACATTAAGTGCACCAAAAATTGGAAAATGTACAGGAGGCAAAGGATCCAGAAAAATAATGAGATTAGTTGAAGAGCTAGAAATGAGTATGATAAGGAGGGAGGCCCAGCAACAGTACGAAAACGACATAGCATCGAAAGTGAAGTCTGACCAGAAACTGCTGTATAACCACATTAGGAGGAAGACAACAGTCAATGACCAGGTGATCAGGCTCAGGAAAGAAGGTGGGGAACTCACAAGAAACGATCAAGATGCATGTGAGGAACTCATCATGAGATTTAAGGAAGTATTTACAGTGGAAACAGGAATGCCTCTAGGAAGACAGAACAAAGAGGGACACCAACAAGGAATATAACACCAAGTTTTGGATGACATACACACAACTGAGGAGGAGGTGAAGAAGCTGCTAAGGGGCCTTGATTCCTCAAGGCAATGGGACAAGATAACATCTCCCTGTGTATTCTTAGAGAGAGAGCAGAAATGCTGTGTGTACTACTAACCACAATCTTCAATATATCCCTTGAAACTGGGCAACTACCTGAGGTATGGAGTCCCCATTTTTAAAAATGGAGACAGAAAAGAGGCACTAAACTATAGACCAGTGTCACTGACGTGTATAGTACGCAAAGTCATGGAGAAGATTATCAGGAGGAGAGTGGTGGAGGACCTAGAATGGAACAAGAGTATAAATGCCAACCAGCATAGATTTATGGAAGGCAAATCCTGTGTCACAGACCTTCTGGAGTTTTATGATAAAGCAGCAGAAGTAAGTCACGAGAGAGAGGGGTGGGTTGATTGCATCTTCTTGGACTGCAGAAAGGCCTTCGACTCAGTTCCTTATGAGAGATTAGTGCATAAGCTAGAGCATCAGGCACATATAAGAGGAAGGGCACTGTAATGGATCAGAGAATACCTGACAAGGAGGAGACGAGTCATGGTACGTGATGATGTACCACAGTGGGCACCTGTGAAGAGCAGGGTCCCACAGGGGTCGGTCCTAGGACCAGGGCTATTTTTGGTATATGTGAATGACATGATGGAAGGGATAGACTCAGAAGTGTTCCTGTACTCAGTGATGTGAAGTTAATGACGAGAATTAAATCAGATGAGGATCAAGTAGGACTTCAAAGGAACTTGGATAGACTGGACACCTAGTCCAGCAACTGGCTTCTCGAACTTAACCCCACCAAATGCAAAGACATGAAGATCAGGGAAGGGCAAAGAAGACCGCAGACGTAGTATAGGCTAGGTGGCCAAAGATCTTGGGGTGAGTATAACAGAGCACGTCTCCGGAAGCACACATCAACTAGATAACTGCTGCAGCATATGGGCGCCTGGCAAACCTGAGAATAGCGTTCTGATACCTTAGTAAGGAATCGTTCAAGACACTGTACACCGTGTATGTCAGGCTCATCCTGGAGTATGCAGCACCAGTTTGGAACCCACACTTGATCAAGAACGTCAAGAAATTAGAGAAAGTGCAAAGGTTTGCGACAAGGTTAATTCCAGAGCTAAGGGGAATGTCCTACGAAGAAAGGTTAAGGGAAATCGGCCTGAGGACACTGGAGGACAGGAGGGTCATGGGAGACATGATAATGACATAAAAAATACTGCATGGAATAGACAAGGTGGACAGAGACAGGATGTTTCAGAGAGGGGACACGGAAACAAGGAAGTTGGAAGTTGAAGACTCTGATTAGGCAAAGGGATGTTATGAAGTATTTCTTCAGTCATAGAGTAGTCAGGAAGAGGAATAGTCTAGGAAGTGAGGTAGCGGCGGCAGGAACCATACATACCTTTAAGATGAAGTATGATAAAGCTCATGCAGCAGGGAGAGAGAGGACCTAGTACAGCTCAGTGAAGAAGCGGGGTCAGGAGCTGAGTCTTGACCCCTGCAACCATAATTAGATAAATGCACATATATAGAAGGCAAAGGACTCAGGAAAACAAGGAGATTAGTCGAAGATCCAGAAAGGAATATTTATAGATGAGGAGGGAGGCCCAGTGACAACACGAAAATGATATAGTACCAAACGCCAAGTCTAACCCGAAGCTCTTGTACATTCACTTCAAGAGGAAAACAACAGTCAAGGACCAGTTAATCAGGCTGAGAAAGGAAGGAAGGAAGAAGGAAAAATCGACCCGGAAGTATGTGAAGGAGTGGAGAGTCGACGGAAAGGACTCCAGAAAAAAGGAGTTGGAGGGGTACACAATTAAGTGCTGGACGCAATACACAAAACCCGAGAGGACCTGAAGAATCTGGCTAAGCAAACCAGGTATTTAAAAGGTGATGGGACCGAAAAAACATCTCTTTGCATCTCCTGAGAGAGTGAGCAGAGGCATTCTGTTTCCACTTACAACAATCTTCAAAACATCTATTGAAAAAAGGGCGGGCTACCCGAGGTGTGAAATTCAGCAAATGTAGTTGCAATTTTTATGAAAGAAGACTGACACGCAGCATTAAAAAACAGACAAGTGTCACTAACATAGCATGCAAAGTCATGGAGATTATCAGTAGAAGAGTGGTGAACCACCTAGCAAGGAATGAGCTTATCAACGACACGGTTTTGGGGAGGGAGAAATCCTATGGGCAAAAAACCCACTGGAGTTTTATGACAAGGTGGGTGGCAGAAATACAAGAGAGAAAGGGGTAAAAGATTGCATTTTCAATGACTGTAAAAAGGTTTTCGACACAGTTCTACAAAAGAGATTAGTGTAAAATCTCGAGGACAAGGGAGGTATAACACAGAAAGCACTGCAATTAATCTGAGAATACCTAACAGGCACACACTGACGATTTGTCAGAGTGGGTGCCTGTAATGAGCATGGTTCCACAGGGGTCAATCCTAGAAGCAGTGCTGTTTCTAGTGCATATGAATGAGAAGACTAATGGGAAAGACTCATAAACGCCCCTGTTTGCAGATTATCTGAGGCTTATGAGGAGAATTCAGTCGAATGAGGATCAGGAAGGACTATAAAGGGATATAGACAGATTGCAAGCCCGGCTCCTGGAGTTTAACCCCATAAAGTGTAAAGTCATAATGATCTGAAAAGAGCAAAGAAGACCGCAGACAGAATACAATCCAGGGGGCCAAAGACTAAACCTCAATCAAAGAAAAGGATCTTGGGGGGTGAGTACAAACCACACCCCTTTGAGGTGCACATAAAACCAAAAATGCGCCAAATGAGCTCTGGCAAACCTAAATAGCACTCTGTACATCAAAAAGGAACTTTCAAAACTGTGCCGTACCCATATTGGAGTATAAAAGCCCAGTGGGGAAACCCTCATTGGTAAAGAGATCAAAAATTTTGAGAAAATGTAAAGGATGCAACATGATTTGCCCCGGGAGCAAAGGGGGGCACGTCCTACGAGGAGGGGTTTAAAGGGGGAAATGCCTACGAAGCTTTTAGGACAGGAGGGATAGGGGGGGACATGAAAATGACTAAAAAATACTGTGGGGAATAGAGAAGGTGGACAAGACGGGATGTTCCAGGATTGGGCACAACAATAGGGGTCACAGTTGGAAGTCAAAGTCATAGTCAATGGTCGTGCCCAGGTCAGTGGTCACATGTGGGCATACCTGTCCTAAACTCCCCTGGAAGTTAGCTGGGGGTGTTACAAGCACCATGGGGTTGTTGTAGTGCTTACAATCTCAGGGTTTAGGTGTTGAAGAAGGGGTTTTTTCTTCAGGAGGAAAAAAGGAAGCAAGCTTCGCTTAGAGGGGTTTGTGAGTGAGTATGGTGGGTTTTTCTGGTAAGGAGAAATGGCAACGAAAAGTTTCCACCACTTTAAGTGGCAAGTGGTTCACGTTCAAGAAAGGAAGATAAGGGGGTTTTAAAAGAGAAAATGTAAAGGTAGGAAAAACGATTCTCTGTTTCCCGGACGAGGTACTTCTTTGGGCTGGGTTTTAAGGTTACTGATTGCCCCGCTAAACAAGGAGAAATTCTAATGTGGAATTCCAGGTAAGATATATGGGCCCTGCTTTTTTAACAGGGATAGTAAGGGCCCTACAGAGGGTGTGCCCCCCGGGGGCTGGTGTTGGTGACAGTCAGCAGGTTGGATAATATTATGTCAGGTAATGGGAACAAGTCCATTATCTGTCTTAGTGCTTGGGTAATGACATTGGGAAGGGCAGGAGACAGGAGCTGCTGGATAGGCACAGGTCAGCCATAGAAGTAGTTAGGTCTAAGGAAAGGATCCCAGTCATATGTAGCATCTTGCCTAGAATGGGAGTGGGCAATGAGTAGATGTCTAGGGCAATTGGTATAAATTGCTGGCTAGACAGGTATGGCAAGGAACTTGCATTCCCATTAATTGATAACTGGGACAAATTCTATGGCAAACGTGATATGTATGCAAGGGATGGGGTTCATCTCTCTGGGGCTGGAGTGGTTGCATTAGCCAATTCGATTGAGGGGGTAATTCATGACTTGTCTAGGACTTTCAACTGAAAGATTATAGAGGTATGAGTGTTTGTGAGAAATAAACAGGCTTCAGTATTAGGGTTGAAAACAGCACATTTTACCGGGATACCTCGGGGATATGTTTAGAAGGCAATATTCAAAATAAAGTTGCTAGTAAAGGCAAATCAATTGATCAACAAGCAAAGAGAGATAGTAGAGGGCAACGAGTGACTAGCTCCCTTAAACAAATAGTATGAGTTTAAGAAATAAGATGGAGAAATGCCTTCTAAATGTAGCATACAGGGTTATGAACTATTCCACACAGATAGGGTCAACAGGAAGGATGGTGGAGAAGATATGTATGTCAGAGATAATTCAAATTGTTGTCATAGACAACATATAAGATTAGAAACATCGAGCACAGAATCTGTTTGGCTACAGTTTCTCGAGGGTCGTGAAAAATTGATTTTAGGTGTGATTTATAGGCCCCCAAACCTTGATAGGGAGTGCAGTAAGCTGTTATGGGACGAAATTCATAAGCCATCTAGATATGAAAATGTTGTGTTAATGGGAGATTTTAACTTTAGACAAATTTATTGGAACAATATGACAGGAAATCTTGAGTCTAGTGGCTTTCTTGATACAGTTCAGGATTGCTTTTTAGAACAGTTTGTGACAGAACCAACTAGAGGAAATAATCTGCTTGACTTCATTCTTGTCAACAAAGAATCACTAATTAATAATCTTGAGGTTAATGATGAGCTTGGGGAAAGTGATTACAAATCACTTAGTTTCAATATTACCCATATATCTGCAATCAAATCTCTGTCCCAGACTTTCGCTTGGCCGACTTCATGGGACTGATAAATTACCTGGGTTGGCTAAATTAGGATGTTCTGGGTATGGATCAGGTAGGTGATCTTCGTTGCCAATATGACGTTTTTCAGAGCATAGTTCTAGCTGCCCAGACAACTTTTGTTCCGAGTAGGGAAATTAGATCTAACAAAAATGATCCCAAATGAATGAACAATAGATTAAAACATCTCATTGGTCAAAAGAGAGGCATATATAGGCGTATCAAAAGAGGGGATGGGCCGTTAAGAAAACAATATATTCAATTAAAGAGAGAAATAAAAAAAGTATAATAAAAGCAAAAAGTGATTATGAGGCTAAGGTCGCAAGGAATTCAAAGACTAACCCAAAAGGGTTCTTTCAGGTATACAGAAGTAAGATTAGGGACAAGATTGGCCCACTTAAGAGTAACTCTGGTCAGATCACTGACAGTGATAAGGATATGTGTGTAATTCTCAATACCTACTTCCTCTCAGTTTTTACCCAGGAAAATACTAGCAAAATTCCTGAAATAATAGATTATGTAGAACAGGACGATAATAAATTATGCACGATTGTAGTAACTAGTGACATGGTCCTCAGACAAACAGAGAAACTAAAACCTAACAAATCCCCAGGCCCTGATGAACTGTTTGCAAGGGTGTTAAAGGAATGTAAAGAAGAATTTAGCAAACCTTTGGCTAATCTTTTCAACATATCACTACAAACTGGCATAGTGCCTGATAAGTGGAAAATGGCAAATGTAATACCTATTTACAAGGCAGGTGACAGGTCCTTGGCTTCGAACTATAGACAAATTAGCCTTACCTCCATAGTGAGAAAATTTGTAGAATCAACAATTGCCGAAGCAATTCGTAGCCATCTTGATAGGCATAAATTGATTAATGAATCTCAACACTGCTTTACAAAGGGGCGTTCCTGTCTTACGAATTTACGTACTTTTATCAGCAAGGTGTTTTAGGAGATAGATCATGGTAATGAATATGATATTGTGTAAATGGACTTCAGTAAGGCTCTCGATAGAGTTCCACACCAGAGGCTATTGAAGAAACTTAAGGCACACGGAATAGGAGGAGAAATTTTTTCCTGTGTAGAGGCATGGCCGACAAATAGGCAGCAGAGAGTTTGCATAAATGAGGAAAAAATCAGAATGGGGGCACGTCACAAGCGGTGTTCCACAGGGGTCAGTGTTGGGCCCGTTGTTGTTCACAATTTACGTAAATGACATAGATGAGAGAATTAATAGCGACATAAGCAAATTTGCTGATGACACCAAAATAAAAGGCTGTTCATTCACTCAATGTGGACCATAGAGCGCTTCAGGATGATTTGAATAGATTGATGCAATGGTCTGAGAAATGGCAGATGCAGTTTAAAATAAACAAATGCAAAATTCTAAATGTTGGACGGGAAAACCCAAACCCCATGCCACATAAAAACTATTAATGTAGTCTTAGTACTACTGATTGCGAAAAAGGATTTAGTAGCTCTGGTTAGCAGTAATCTAAAACCAAGACTACAGTGCATTAGTGTTCGCAGTAAAGCTAACAGAATCCTTGGCTTCATATCTAGAAGTATAAATAATAGAAGTTCTCAGGTTGTTCTTCAACTCTATATATCCTTGGTTATGCCTCATTTGGATTATGCTGTGCAGTTCTGGCCACTGTATTACAGAATGTATATAAATGCACTGGGAAACGTACAGAGGAGGATGACAAAGATGATCCCATGTATCAGGAATCTTTCCCTATGTGGATGGACTGAGGGCCCTGAATTTGCACTCTCTCGAAAGGCGTAGAATTAGGGGGGAATATGATCGAGGTGAATAAATGGAAAACAGGAATAAATAAAGGGGATGTAAATAGCGTGCTGAAAATTTCCAGCCAAGACAAGACTCGCAGCATTGGTTTCAAGTTGGAAAAATTCAGATTCAGGAAGGATATAGGAAAGCACTGGTTTGGTAATAGAGTTGTGGATGAGTGGAACAAACTCCCGAGCACAGTTATTGATGCTAAAACGTTGTGTAGTTTTAAAAATAGGTTAGATAAATACATGAGTGAGTGCGAGTGGGTGTGAATTGAACCTGACTAGCTTGTGCTACTAGGTCTGATGCAGTGCTCCTTCCTTAAGTGGAAGCGACCTGATTAGGTGAGTCATTGGGCTAATCCGGTACGGTGGAGACATGGACCTGCTTTGCATGGATCAGTAGGCCTGTTGCAGTGTTCTTTTTTTCTTATGTTCTTATGTTCTCATAAGGATGCTAGGAACTATTTTTTCATTCAGAGTTGTCAGGAAGTGGAATATTTTGGAAACTGATGTAATGGAGGCAGGATCTATACATAGTTTAAAGAAGAGGTATGATAAGGCTCATGGAGGGAGGGAGTTTGACCTAGTACCAACCAATAAAGAGGTGTGTGGTGGTGTGTGTGTTGTGTGTGTGTGTTGTGTGTGTGTGTTTTGTGTGTTGTATGTGTGATTGCAGGAGTCGATTCATAGCTCCTTGCCCCACCTCTTCACTGGTTGCTCTAGGTCCACACTCCCTGCTCCATGAGATTTATCAATTTTTCTTTTAAAACCCATGCATGGATCCTGTCTCCTTTATATCACTATCGAGACTTCATTTACAATTGTCCCCTTGTTGCTGTGTCTTACTCTGGAAAACCCTGTCCCCTTTTCCACTTTGTCAATTCATCTCAGTATTTTACATGTCGTTTCATGTCCCCCCTCTCTCTCCCTATCTCTCTCTTTCCCGTCCTCCAGTGTCAACAGGTCGATTTCCTTAATTAACCTTTCCTCGTAAGACAGTCCCTTGCTCCGGGACTAGTCTCGTTGTAAACCCTTAAAAAAACTGGTGCTTTTGGTCTTTTTTGTCCTTCCCGACTTCATGTTTTACACTCGTGGATTAAACTACATGTGCCAGTTGCTGGACCAGGCCTGCAGCCTGTCCAGATCCCATCGTACTCGTGCCTGATCCTGTCGGATTGAATTTCCTCATTAGCTTCACATTATCTGCAAACAGGAATTATGAGTCAGTCCCTTCTGTCATGTCATTTACATATACCAGGAACGCCCCCGGTCCTAGGATGACCCCTGTGGAACCCCGCTTTTCACAGGCGCCCACTCTGACACCTTGTCACGTAAAATGACTAGCTGTTTTCCTTCCTGTCAGGTATTCTCTGATCCACTGCAGTGTCTTCCCTGTTATACCTGGTCCTCCAACTTTTTGCACTAATCTCTTGTGTGGACCTATGTCAAAAGCCTTTCTCGTTACAGAATGCAATCTAAACCCCCCCTCCCCCCTCTCTCTTGCCCTACTGCTGTCACCTTGTCATAGAACTCAATAGGTTTGTGACACAGAAATTCCCGTCCCTGAATCCATGCTGGTCGTCGTTGATAAGCTCAATCCTTTCAAGGTGCTCTACCACTCTTCTGATGATAATCTTCTCCATGACTTTGAATACTATGCATGTCAGTGATACTGGTCTGTAGGTTAGGGCTGCTTGTCTATCTCCTCTTTAAAAAGTTGGGACTACATTTGCTGTCTTCTATACCTCAGGGAGCTGCCCGGTTTCAATAGGTACGTAGAGTGCCTCCGCTCCATACTCACGTAGTTCTCACCTACATAGCTGTGGTTGCAGGGATCGAGTCACAGCTCTTGGCCCTGCCTTTTCACTGGCCGCTACTCGGCCACTCTTCCCGCTTCCTGAGCCTTATCACACCTCTCCTTAAGGCTATGTATGGATCGTATCTCCACTACATCATTTCCCAGACTATGGTTCATCTGGGTCTTCAACTTCCTACTGTGACCCTTTGTTGCTGTGTCCCAAACTCTGGAACATTTTTGTCTCTGTCCATCTGTCGATTCCTCTCAGTATTTTATATGTCGTTATCGTATCCCTCCTATCTCTACTGTATGCCAGTATCGTCAGTTCGATTTCCCTTAACCTCTCCTCGTTAGACTTACCCCTTAGCTCCGGGACAAGTCTTGTTGCAAACCTTTGCACTTTCTCTAGTTTCCTTACATGCTTGGCTAGGTGAGGGTTCCAAACTGGCACTGCATACTCTAATATGGGCCTAATGTACACAGTGTACAGGGTCCTGAATGACTCCTTATTAAGATGTCGGAATGCTGCTCTTAGTTTGCCAGGCGCCCGTATGCTGCAGCAGTTTTTGGTTGATTGCGCCTCAGAGATATGCCCAGTGTTATACTCACCCCAAAATCCTTTTCCTTGAGCGAGATTTGTAGGCTCTGGCTCCTTAGACTTTACTCCATCTGTGGCCTTCTTTACCCTTCCCCAATCTTCATGACTTTGCACTTGGTGGGGTTCAGCTCCAGAAGCCCTTTGCTGGACCAGGCCTACAGTCTGCCCAGATCCCTCTTTAGGGTTTTACCTGGTCCTGTCCGATTGAATTATTCTCATCAACTTCACTTATCTGCAAACAGGGACACTTCGAGTCTATTTCTTCCGTCTTGTCGTTCAGAAATACCAGAAACAGGACCAGTCCTAGGACTGATCCCTATGGCACCCCGCTCGTTACAGGCACCAACTCTGACACCTTGCCACGTATCATGATTCGCTGTTGTCTTCCTGACAGGTATTTCCTGATCCAATGTAATGCCTTTCCTGTTATCCTTGCCTGGTCCTCCAGCTTTTGCACTAATTTCTTGTGTAGAACTGTGTCAAATGCCTTCTTGCAGTCTAAGAAAATGCAATCTACCCACCCCTCTCTCTCTCTCTTGTCTTACTGCCATCACCCTGTCATAGAACCCTAGTAGTTTTGCGACACAGTATATCCCGTCCCTGAAACCGTGTTAGCTGTCGTTGATAAGCTCATTCCTTTCTAGGTGTTCCACCACCCTTTTGATAATCTTCTCAATGATCTTGCATACTATACACGTCAGTAACGCTGGTCTTTTGTTTAATGCTTCGTGTCTCTCCTTTTAAAAAATTGGGACTACATTTGCTGTCTTCCATACTTCAGGTAGGCGTCCTGTTTCGATAGATGTGTTGTAGATAGCTGTTAGTAGTATAGAAAGCACCTCTGTTCCCTCTCTCAGGACCCATGGAGAGATGTTATCCGGCCCTATCGCCATTGAGGTATCTAGGTCGCTTAGCAGCCTCTTCACTTCTTCCTCGGTTGTATGTATTGTGTCCAACACTTGATGGTGTACCCTACCTCTCTGCCTTTCTGCTGGCCCTTCCATCACCTCTGTGAATACTTCCTTGAATCAGATGATTACCTGGTTTTTGACTGTTGTTTTCCTTCTGACGTGGCTGTACAACAGCTTCGGGTTAGATATGGCTTTCACTGTTATGTCACTCTCGTATTATTTTCAAGCCTCCCTTCTTACCTGTGCATATTCATTTCTGGCTCTACGACTGCACTCCTTATTCTTCTGGGTCCATTGCCTTCTATACTTCTTCCATTCCCTAGCACACTTGATTTTGGCTTCCCTGCACCTTTGGGTGAACGACAGTCTTATCCTGGTTTTTCGTTATTCCTGTTACCCATGGGGACAAACCACTGCTCACCTTCCTTGCGTATTGTTGTCACACATTTCATTGTCTCGTTTACTGACTTCCCTGCCAGTTCTCTGTCCCACTCAACCCCGTGCAGGAAGTTCCTCATGGCTGTGTAGTTCCCTTTCTTGTAGCTTGGCTTCATTCATCTGGTCCTTCCTGCTTATGTTTTCGAAGCTCAGAATAACGTGATCACTGGCCCCAAGGTGTCTGTTTGTCTTATGTGATGTTGTCCATATTTGCACTGCTCAGGGTGAATACTAGGTCCAGTCTCACTGGATCATCCTCTCCTCTCTCTCTGGTGGTGTCGCTTACATGTTGGTACATGAGGTTTTCCAGTACCACCTCCATCGTCTTAGCCCTCCACGTTTCTTGGCCCCCATGTGGCTCCAATTTCTCCCAATCGATTTCCTTGTGGTTGAAGTCACCCATGATCCATAGCTTTGCCTTGCTCACATGAGCCCTTCTGGCCACTTCAAGTAGTGTGTCAACCATCGCTCTATTACTCTTTTCATACTCTTGCCATGGCCATCAGCTGTTCTGTGGTGGGTTATTCATCACCACGATTACCACCTTGGACCTCTAGACTGAAGCATTCCTATTATGTAATCTCTTGCTTCTCCTCTGTCTCCTGTCTCCAGCTCATCAAATTCCAATTGATTTTTTCTCAGCAGAGCCACTCCTCCACCCTGCCTGTTCCGTCTGTCTTTCCTCAGGATCTGATTATCCCGTTGGAAAAATGGCATCTGTGTGTTTGGTTTCTGTGAGAGCTATGATGTCCGGTGATGCTTCTTTGACTCTTTCGTACCACCCCTCCCACTTATTCGTTATTCCATCAGCGTTGATGTACCATACCATCAGTTTCCTCTCCAGCACTGTGTTTTGGGTGGTCTATGAGGTTGGGGGACCTGGCAGTGTGCAGGAATCTACAACATAGTGTGGGCTGGTGGCTGCAAGTGTGGATTGTTGGGATAACATGTTTGGTTGTGGGGTTCTAGGGATGGTTCTTTTTTTTTTAATGTGTAATGTGCTGCAGTTGTGTGGGGGGAGTGGAGGGTTGTAAGGGGGAGAGAGGTGGGAAGAGCGACAAGGAGAGTGATGGAGGGGTGGAGAAAGAGTGGAAGGGGTGGGTAGAGGAAAAAGGAGTGGAGTGGAGGATGGAAAACAGAAGGTTGTAAGGGGGAGAGAGGTCGGGAGAGAGACAGGGAGAGTGATGGAGGGAAGGAAAAAGAGTGGATGGGGGCTAGAATGAAAATGGGTGGGAGGAAGGAAGAGAGAGGGTTGTAAAGTGGATAGAGGTGGGGAGAGGAACAGGAGAGTGACGGAGGGGTGGAGGAAGAGTGGCAAGGGGCTAAAGTGAGAAGGGATGGAAGGAAGGAAAAGAGAAGGAAATGGGGGGATGGGGAGGAGGGAGAGAAGGAGAAAAGGGAGGGGGGAAAGAGTGAGAGAGAGAGAGAGAGAGAAGGGAGAGGGAGAGGGAAAAGAGAGAGATGGGGAGAGAGAGAAAGATAGTTGGGAGGGTGTGCATGTGGGGGGAGTTGTAAGGGGAAGAGGGATGGGAAGAGGGAGGGAAGGGGCCGGGGAGAAGGAGGGAGGGGGCCAGGGAGAGTGATGGAGGTGGAAAAGAAGAGGGAGAGAAAGGTTCGAGAGCAGTGGGAAAGGAGGAGAGGTAAAGGCCCGGGAGAGAGGGGGAGGTGGAGAAGAAGGAGGAGGAGGAGAGGGGTGAGGAGGAGGAAGAGAAGGAGTAGATGAGGAGAAGGAGGAGGCAGAGGAGGGAGAGGAGGAAGAGGAAGGGGAGGAGAAAGAGGAAGAGGGAGATGGGTAGGGAGGCCCTAACAGTCAAAGGGTGTGGATTAGTGCCCATGTGCATGTGTGTGTTTATGAGTCCTTCATTGTACCCACGTGTGTGAGCCTGTGTACGTGTGTGTGTATGTGTGTATGAGTGCTTCGTATATACCCATGTATGTACAACACATATATCAATCACTTGGTTCACACTGTTCTGTCTTTGTATGTTTAAAATTGCTGTCAGTTCTATAGTCCTATTTGGCCTGCACCTACTTCTGCATGTACACACACTAGTGTGTGTGACCCAAAAACTATCCTACTAATTATCTATCGTCCTTGCTCCTACCAAGTTTATCTTCCTTCTAAATGCTATGTGCTGTATGTATGATAATCACTCTGGAGCAGGGTTTGTGACTCCCAGCTACCAGCTAATGCAGGGCTAAACCTGATCACTCAGCAATGCACCTGTTACCACAAACAGCTGATTTGTACATTACGCCTGGCAGAGATGTCGTCTGCTCCCGGCTGCTGCGGCTGTATGATGACTTCCGTTGCTCTTACCCTAGTTCCACCTTCTTCTCTTCAATTATTCTATTCACATTACCCGTTTGAGTCCTTATTTATCACACTTATCACTTGTTATATGCTATATTATGTATGGCGATAAGGGTAACAATCCTTCAATATACAACAAGACCTACTACGTGGAAACACCATTAGGCTTAGTTCTCAACCGCTTGCCTTCCTCACCGTTCCCCTCCTACACTTATTTCCAAACACTTGTATCTTATTTTTCCCGTTTACCTGGAGTTTACCTGGAGAGAGTTCCGGGGGTCAACGCCCCCGCGGCCGGTCTGTGACCAGGCCTCCTGGTGGATCAGAGCCTGATCAACCAGGCTGTTGCTGCTGGCTGCACGCAAACCAACGTACGAGCCACACCCCGGCTGATCAGGAACTGACTTTAGGTGCTTGTCCAGTGCCAGCTTGAAGACTGCTAGGGGTCTGTTGGTAATCCCCCTTATGTGTGCTGGGAGGCAGTTGAACAGTCTCGGGCCCCTGACACTTATTGTATGGTCTCTTAACGTGCTAGTGACACCCCTGCTTTTCATTGGGGGATGGTGCATCGTCTGCCAAGTCTTTTCCTTTCGTAGTGAGTGATTTTCGTGTGCAAGTTCGGTACTAGTCCCTCTAGGATTTTCCAGGTGTATATAATCATGTATCTCTCCCTCCTGCATTCCAGGGAATACAGGTTTAGGAACCTCAAGCGCTCCCAGTAATTGAGGTGTTTTATCTCCGTTATGCGCGCTGTGAAAGTTCTCTGTACATTTTCTAGGTCGGCAATTTCACCTGCCTTGAAAGGTGCTGTTAGTGTGCAGCAATATTCCAGCCTAGATTGAACAGGTGACCTGAAGAGTGTCATCATGGGCTTGGCCTCCCTAGTTTTGAAGGTTCTCATTATCCATCCTGTCATTTTTCTAGCAGATGCGATTGATACAATGTTATGGTCCTTGAAGGTGAGATCCTCCGACATGATCACTCCCAGGTCTTTGACGTTGGTGTTTCGCTCTATTTTGTGGCCAGAATTTGTTTTGTACTCTGATGAAGATTTAATTTCCTCATGTTTACCATATCTGAGTAATTGAAATTTCTCATCGTTGAACTTCATATTGTTTTCTGCAGCCCACTGAAAGATTCGGTTGATGTCCGCCTGGAGCCTTGCAGTGTCTGCAATGGAAGACACTGTCATGCAGATTCGGGTGTCATCTGCAAAGGAAGACACGGTGCTGTGGCTGACATCCTTGTCTATGTCGGATATGAGGATGAGGAACAAGATGGGAGCGAGTACTGTGCCTTGTGGAACAGAGCTTTTCACCGTAGCTGCCTCGGACTTTACTCTGTTGACGACTACTCTCTGTGTTCTGTTAGTGAGGAAATTATAGATCCATCGACCGACTTTTCCTGTTATTCCTTTAGCACGCATTTTGTGCGCTATTACGCCATGGTCACACTTGTCGAAGGCTTTTGCAAAGTCTGTATATATTACATCTGCATTCTTTTTGTCTTCTAGTGCATTTAGGACCTTGTCGTAGTGATCCGTAGTGGGACGACCCCCGTGTCCATGCTCCCTCTCCATAGGATGGAAAAGGCTTGTGATAGGGGCTTCTTGCAGTTCTTGATGAACACAGAGTTCCATGAGTTTGGCCCTGGGGCAGAGTGCATGGGCATGTCATTTATCGCCTGTTCGAAGTCATTTGGCGTCAGGATAACATCGGATAGGCTTGTGTTAATCAAATTTTGTGGCTCTCTCATAAAAAATTCATTTTGATCTTCGACTCTCAGTCTTGTTAGCGGCTTGCTAAAAACTGAGTCATATTGGGACTTGAGTAGCTCACTCATTTCCTTGCTGTCATCTGCGTAGGACCCATCTTGTTTAAGTAGGGGCCCAATACTGGACGTTGTTCTCGATTTTGATTTGGCATAGGAGAAGAAATACCGTGGTTTTGTTTTCTTAATACTTTTTTTCTTTTCTTTTCTTTACTTTTCCGCTCTTGGGAAATATGCTAGTCCGTGATCTTTATTAATTCCCCTCACTGATCTACGTCTACTGCTAGTCACAAACCACTTCCTGTATGGCACGATCCAGCAACGGCCGTCATTCTGGGGCCGGCACTATACACTTGACACTATAATTTGTATTTTTCTCTTCAGCGATCACATATATTTGCTTTATGAGGGGTTTAAACGATTATATGGACAAAAAAAATTTTACACGCCTATTTTCCGCACTCTGTGTCCTCTGGGACCGTCAGAAAATGCTGATTTGATGAAGCTCAAATACGAGTGAAATCTTCACCTACACCAGTGTGTGTGCGTGTGTGTGTACTCACCTATTTGTACTCACCTATTTGTGGTTGCAGGGGTCGAGTCCTAGCTCCTGGCCCCGCCTCTTCACCGGTTGCTACTAGGCCCTCTCTCTCCCCGCTCCATGAGCTTTATCAAACCTCGTCTTAAAACTGTGTATGGTTCCTGCCTCCACTACGTCATTTTCTAGGCTATTCCACTGCCTTACAACTCTATGACTGAAGAAATACTTCCTACTATCTCTCTGACTCATTTGTGTCTTCAACTTCCAATTGTGTGTGTGTGTGTGTGTGTGTGTGTGTGTGTGTGTGTGTGTGTGTGTGCGTGTGTGTGTGTGTGTGTACGTGTGTATGTGTGTGTGTGTGTGTGTGTGTGTGTGTGTGTGTGTGTGTGTGTGTGTGTGTGTGTGTGTGTGTGTGTGGGTAGAAAATTGCATTTATCTGTATGTATAATTATGTACATAACAATAAATGAGCATAGGTAATTATTATTTATCACTTAGACAAGTAGGAATTTGGGACACCTTGGTCGCAAAAATGTCCCCCTTCGATACCTAACACTGTCATATCCACAAGTTGCTCTGGACCTATTAATTAAATGAATTATACATCACCAGGAATTCTGGTAAATATATAAATTTGTGGACTGTATATTAAAATTAAAAAATGATTACATATAAACTCATTTACATAACAGAAGGAAAATATATCTTAATATCACTCACCAATTTGACTGGATATTAAGTTGTATCATACTCAGAAAAACCTCACTAACTAAATTTATGAAAACACTGGCCAGAATTATACACAAATCTAGAGAGCTTATCTGAGGTTCTTGGAGCTACCTTGTCCAGTCGTCTGATATCTCAAGTTATGCAGGAATGCATGTCCAACAATTTCGCCTCCTATTTGAGAGGTGTCAGCCCAATTTCAAACTCTAGAGCACGAAAATTCCTTCCCATCACACCAACGTTGTACACAATTCAAACCCAAGATGGCGAGTCTCGTCCTGCGCAGGCGCAGGCTCAGTTTCCCATTATCCATCACATAAATTTTATTAAATACAATATAGGCCATCTATTTATCTATAAATTACCGTATTTCCGGAAAATATATACAGTATTTTCCACACTGTGGCCGGCCGGAGTTTGTTGCTAAACGATTCAAATTACTCCTTCCTTTAGGAGACGATTCCAGCCAGTTCTGGCTTGAGTGGCTGTTCTCCTAGTAGGTCTTACTACGATTTCATCTTCTGGCATCACTTGGTCTGCATTATCTTCCATATCATTCGTGTCACTTTCCCTCAGATTTTCATTTACGTTTGATTGAACACCTAATTCCAAGGGAATCAATTTATTAATTGTGCGTAAACTTTCCTGGCCACGACACAACACTTTGACATTCCTGACAACACCTTGTGTATCTGGGTACAATGTCAATATTTTGCCCAGAGGCCACAATGTTCGATGTTGTTCAGTGTCAATTAACACAATGTCACCTGGTTGAATGGTCTGTCGATTTACTGCCTCTGTCGCACCATAAAAGTGTTCACGTAGTGTAAGAAGATAATCCTTATGCCACACATTTGACCAATGATCAATTACTTTGTTTAACATTTTAAATTTATTACACAACACTGCCGCATCATTGTAATCTTCATCACTTTCTTCCGGTGTGAGGGAAAAGTTCAATAGATAGGAGTAGAGAGGGAGTGTATAGTAACAATAGTTTCATTGCCGGCTACTTGTTAAGGTAGGGTAAGTCAAGCTCCCGCTATTCCCGCCTTTTTTCCCCTCCCCAAAAGTGATAGTTTCATTGCCGGCTACTTGTTAAGGTAGGGTAAGTCAAGCTCCCGCTATTCCCGCCTTCTTTTTCCCCCACCCCGAAAGTGATAGTTTGACTGCCGGCTGCTTGTTAAGGTAGGGTCAGTCTAGCTCCCGCTATCCCTTCCCCTCCTTCTTCCCCCCCCCCCCCCGAAAGGTGACGTGTGGGGCTCCGGTTCAAACAGTAATCACTAGACTCAAAGCTCCCAGCACTACTGTAAGTACATGCCTGCCTTGAATTTTAGTGGATTTATTGATTGAAAGCTTCACTTTTGACCAATAATAAACTTAGTCCTTTCAGTCTTGCTCTAAGTTGACTGTTGTAATAATCACCACATCTTTTAGGTATTGTACATATCATGGAGATTGATTTCTTAAGCAGTGGGTAACCTGTCTATCTTTCCAGCTTGGATGACAGAGAGGGTCACCTGCCAATCAAAGAGCAGAACTGATGGAGATGGACTAACGCCCTGAGACTTCCCCTTTTTGGATTTAATTACCTGTGCACCTGTATGAAATTGCAGGACGTAACCCCTCATCATTGCAGCGGTAAAGAACCTGCTTTCCTGTCATCGGGATAGAATACTCAAGCCTATACTGTGAAGAACTAGCCAGTGGGTTGTAACCAACACCTGCGACCCCCCTCCCATCATCAGCAACGGCTACGATTTCAAACTCAGTGTCACCAACACCAGACACCCCATATA
>NC_069409.1:4004402-4060015 GCF_026875155.1 Cherax quadricarinatus
GCAACTAATGTGACATTTAGGGGCCCGTTTCGCTCTCCAAGTTTTATGCCATTACAAAAAAATACAGGGACAAGGGTAATAAAGGCTCAGGTGAGGTAAATACTAGTGAGGTACCAATTTGTTTCATTGGTAGTAGTATAGTAGTAGTAGTGGTATGACAAAAGAAATACAAATGGTAGAGAAATTTAATTTCGTAAGAGAAAAAGGGAAAATTTAAAACTTTTACTTGGGTAAATAAAAATGGGTTTGGAAAAATAAAACTGGAATGAGGCGCTTGTTTCAGTGTTCACTCTCTGTGCTTGTGTGTATAAAAGGGAGACTATGGATGGCAGGGTTTACTGTTTTCAGGAGGATTCTTGCAAAGACTTGGGAGAGGGGTGAAGCTGCCGTTGTTTTTTTTAATTGTATTCGAAAAGCGATCAGTGCTGTTTCAAGGACTTGCGGGGCCCGGAAAATTATTTTTTTTTATCACAAATTGGGCGTCTCTGAATTTCAAAAGATGTTTGGGTGGAATTTCGGTGTTGACACGGGCGTTGTTTAAGTTTCGTTCCTGATGCGTTTATGTTCTTTGAGGGGGGTGTCGAGGTTTCTTCTGTTTTCCCCTCGTAGATCTTGTCACACCTCCACGGGGTATAGGAAACTCCTGCATTGATGGTTCGTGTGCTTGGGTTTTTCCCTGGTTAGATCCTTTATTAAAAGTGGTAGAAAGCGATGGCGCTTGGTTTTAGCTTGTGAAAGTTTTTTTTGAGACGTTTAGTGAAACCTGGTTTTGGGAAAAATTTAAAAACTTTGTTGGAGCGGTTTGAGCGTGGAGAATTGAGTCAAGGCCTTTTTCTTGCTTCTTTGATGAAAAAAAAAGGGAAAATTTGAACTCAGTAAGTTTGGTGAATGTAAGTACTTTCCTCGTAAAGAACCCAGACTACAATTTCGGTATGCTCTTAGGAAAAACCCGATGATGTGCCTCTTTTGGTCTTGGGATCTTGCTGGAATAGAAGTGGTAGATCTTTATATTGGTGGGTTTCCGAAAAACTTAAAATTTTGGGGTTGTTACTTTGTGAATGAGGACGTCGAGGAAAGGTAGCTTGTCATTTGGGCCTTTTTCTAGTTAAACTGGGTCGCTGGTTCAATGCGTTGAGCCTTGCCTGAAATCCCCTACATCAAAACTTTTGGTTATTACGGGACATCGTCCACGTAAAATAACCAAATGACGCTTTAAGGGATGTGTTGGGGAAGTGTTCGGACTCAGGGGTTCCATTTTAAGTTGGTAGGACGGCCTTATTGGGGGGCCCCTTCCCATGCCCGGGGGTTTTTTTTGTAGAGCTTGATTTAAGGAAAAAAAAATTGAAGTTAACACCCGAGTTCAATCAAGTCAACAAAATCTCCGGGAGGTAAAGGAAGATTAAGGTCCTGGTTGACTTTACGTCGTAGAACCTCGATGGCTTTTTTGGTAGGTACTTTTGTGAAGAGGGAAGTCACATCCAAACTGCTTAGTTTCTTGTTACGGATGGAGAGGTTACGGATGCGGTTGAGAAGGTCGCCTGAGTGTTTAAGATGAGCGGGGCTGATGGTCCCCAGAAGGCAGGAAAGATGTTTGGCAAGAACTCCGGCTAGTTCTGTACATAGTTCTACTGTCTTCAAGTTATGTCCTAGAATTTGTATTGATAAAGCCACTGGATGGCGAAACGTCTACAATAAAGATACCCAGATGTTGCACATGTGTCTTACTCTCATCAAGGTGACTTCTGATAATGTCAGCTATAATTGATTCTAATAACTCTCCCACTATAGATGTCAGGCTTATTGGACGGTAATTTGAAGGAGTGGACTTATCCCCTGATTTGAATATAGGAACCACATTAGCCATCTTCCACATCTCTGGCACAACACTGGTAAGGATGGACGCATTGAATACACTCGTTAATGGCGGACTAAGCTCCATCTTGCATTCCTTAAGTACCCTTGAAAACAACTCATCGGGTCCCGGGGACTTATTTTGTTTCAGTTTGTCTATCTGTTTAATAACCATGTCCCTCGTGACAGTAATATTAGTTAACTTAAATTCATCAGGAACTAAATAATTGTTAATTACTGGAATCTCATTTACATCTTCCTGTGTAAAAAACTGACAAAAAATAGTCATTAAATAAGGAACACATTTCCAGTTCATTATCCGTCAGCTGTCCATTCCCAGATTTCAGAGGTCCTACTTTTTCCTTCACCTTTGGATTAGTCTTTGATTCATTAGCAACTCTAATTTCATAGTCATGTTTAGCCTTTCTAATCGCTAATATCGTTAATATCCCCTTTAATAATACCTATCTTCCACTTATACACTTCGATCAGGTCTCCCCTCATTCTTCGTCTAACAAGTGAATGTAACTTAAGAGTCTTCAATCTTTCTTTATAAGGAAGATCTCTAATGCTATGTATTAATTTAGTCATCCTACGCTGAATGTTTTCTAACGAATTTATGTCCATTCTGTAATATGGAGACCAGAATTGAGCTGCATAATCTAGGTGAGGCCTTACTAATGATGTATAAAGCTGCAGTATGACCTCTGGACTTCTGTTGCTTACACTTCTTGATATAAATCCCAGTAATCTATTTGCCTTATTACGTACGCTTAGGCATTGCTGTCTTGGTTGCTGCTTACCATAACCCCCAAGTCCTTTTCGCAATCTGTATGGGTAAGTTCTACATTATTTAACTTATAAGTACTAGGGTTATGGACACTCCCGAGCTTCAGAACCTTGCATTTATCTACATTGAACTTTTCTGACCAAGAGTAGAGTTTGTCTAAATCCTCCTGAAGTTCCCTAACATCTACGTTTGAATCAATTATCCTACCTATCTTCGAGTCATCGGCGAATTTGCTCATATCACTAGTAATTCCTTCATCAAGATCATTGATATATATTATAAACAACAACGGGCCCAAGACTGATCCCTGTGGAACGCCACTTGTTACTGATCCCCACTCGGATTTAACCCCATTTATGGACACTCTCTGCTTCCTGTCTGTGAGCCATGATTCGATCCACGAGAGCACCCTTCCCCCAATGCCATGAGCTGCTACTTTCTTCAACAGTCTTTGGTGCGGAACTCTATCAAATGCCTTACTAAAATCTAAGTAAACAATATCAAATTCTTTATCGTGGTCAACAGCCTCAAAAGCTTTACTGAAGAAAGTTAATAAATTAGTTAGACAAGACCGGCCTCTTGTGAATCCATGCTGAGTATCATTAATCAAGCTATGCTTACAGAGATGGCTTCTTATAATCTCAGCTATAATTGACTCTAGTAATTTGCCTACAATTGAGGTCAGGCTTATTGGGCGGTAATTTGACGGTAACGACTTGTCCCCTGTTTTAAAAATAGGAATTACATTAGCCATCTTCCACATATCAGACACTACACCTATTAGTTAATGGTTCACAGACTTCCATTTTGCATTCCTTTAGAACCCTTGAAAAAACTTCATCAGGACCCGGTGACTTATTTTGCTTCAGTCGGTCTATCTGCTTCACAACCATTTCACTAGTGACTGTGATGTTACATAATTTATCTTCTTCTGGCCCACTATAAAACTTAATTACCGGAATATTATTAGTGTCTTCCTGTGTAAAAACCGAGAGAAAATAATTATTTAAAATCGAGCATATTTCATTCTCTTTGTCAGTAAGATGCCCATAGTTATTTTTAAGGGGACCTATCTTATCTCTGACTTTTGTTCTATATACCTGGAAAAAACTTTTTGGATTAGTTTTAGAATCCCTAGCAACTTTAATTTCATAGTCCCTTTTAGCTTTTCTTATCCCCCTTTTAATGTCCCTCTTAATGTCAATATACTGATTCATAAGATGACCCTCACCTCTTTTGATACGCCTATAAATTCCTTTCTTATGCCCTAGTAGATATTTCAGCCTATTATTTATCCATTTTGGGTCATTTCTATTTGATCTAATTTGTTTATAAGGGATAAACGTTCTTTGAGCAGCATGTATTGTGTTTCAGAAAAACTGTCATATTGATAGCTCTCTTCGTTACCCCAGTCAACAGATGATAAGTGTTCTCTAAGCCCATCGTAATCTGCTAAGCGAAAATCTGGGACTGTTATTGAGTTATCCCTACTATCATACTTCCATTCAATTCTAAATGTAATTGATTTGTGGTCGCTAGCACCCAGTTCCTCTGAAACTTCTAAATTATTAACAAGAGATTCATTGTTTGCCAGAACTAAGTCAAGTAGGTTATTACCCCTTGTAGGTTCTGTCACAAACTGCTTCAAAAAACAATCCTGAACTACTTCTAAGAAGTCGTATGATTCTAAATTCCCAGACAAGAAATTCCAATCTCCTAGAATTACTACATTATTGTGCATTGTGGCCCTAACAATTTCCTCCCATAGTAGTCTCCCCTGGTCCCTATCTAAATTTGGGGGACGGTATATCACACCTTAAATTAACTTTTCATGCCCCTCTGAAAATTCTATCCAAACAGACTCTGTATGTGTTACTTCAGACTTAATACCCGTTTTTATGCAACAGTTCAAGCGATCTCGGACATACAGTGCCATCCCACCCCCCTTCCCGATACTTCTATCTACTTGGAACAATTTAAAACCCTGAATGTGACATTCTGCAGGCATGTCCCGACTTTTTGAATTAAACCACGTCTCAGTAATGGCAAATACATCTATGTTACCTGCACTAGCAACAAATCTCAACTCGTCCATCTTATTCCTAGCACTGCGACTATTTGTGTAATAAATACTTAAAGACCCTCCTCTCTCTTTACCCTTCCTGCTCCTTTCTGTTATTCCACTAAACCTATTACTGTCCTTGTCAATTAGTGCCACTGGCTTTCCAATATCCACCTTATTTTGCCTATTACTAGTTCTCCTAGTACTCATATTACTACCGTGAGACTTCACAGTTTTCCCCGCAAAAACCCATACCACTAACTATTCCTAGTTTAAAGACCTAACAGCTCCCTCCACTGTGTTGGCCAGTGCTCCCACCCAACACATAGATAAGTGAACCCCATCCCTGGCATACATGTCATTTCTGCCATAGAAGAGGTCCCAGTTGTCAATGAATGTTACCGCATTTTCCTTTCAGTATTTGTCCAGCCAGCAATTGACACCAATTGCTCTGGACAACCATTCATTTCCAACTCCTCTCCTTGGCAAAATGCCACATATGACAGGTTTCCCACCCTTCCTCCTAATTATCTCTATTGCTGACTTATACCTGCTAATCAGGTCCTCACTCCTACGTCTGCCAACATCGTTGCCTCCAGCACTGAGACAGATAATAGGATTGCTCCCATTACCTCTCATGATGTCATCCAGACGGCTAACAATATCCTTCATCCCAGCCCCAGGAAAACACACTCTCTGCCTCCTACTCCTATCCTTCAAGCAGAATGCCCTATCCATGTACCTAATCTGGCTATCCCCAACAACAACAATGTTTTTACCTTCCTTGGCGTCGTCCGTCGTGATGCTCCGAGTAGTCGACTCACATTCGCCAGGTAGCATTACACCAGTTGTAGAAATCGTCAAGACGTTCTCGATGGTCTTCATTGGGGTTTCTAGGGATGTCTCACTCACGTCTGCCAATGCTTCTTTGGTGCTCGTTGTGGCATTCCCAGTAGAACACTCACATTCGTCAGGTAGCACCGAGAATGGGTTGGAAGTTTCCACGGTAGTCTTCTGGTTTCTCGTTGTTTCTGCCTTTCCAACCGTTTTCTTGATCTTCAGCTTGGTTCCATGTTGCCCGGCCACTGACCAAGCTCCACTCTTAACCTGGGGACTCACAACAGGAGGATTACTACGAATCCTCTTGTTCTCCGTTAATCGCCGTATCTCCATCTTAGCAACTCTGTGCTCTTCTCTCAGCTGCTGGTAAAGTTGCTCAAGAGAGGGCATCCTTTTTCAGATTCACAGAGAGCACACAAACAGGTCTTCACAGAGCTAAGTACACGTCACCACTAAGTACACGTCACCACTAGCTAAATACACATCACCACTAGCTAAGTACACGTCACACACACACACACACACCACACACACACACACACACACACACACGCCCCACACATACACACACACACACACACACACACACACACACGCAAGCACACACACACACACACACGCACACACACGGGTGTAGGTGAAGATTTCACGTGTATTTGAGCTTCATCAAATCTGCATTTTCTGACGGTCCCAGAGGACACAGAGTTCGGAAAATAGGCGTGTAAAAATTTTTTTTGTTCATATAATCATTTAAACCCCGCATAAGGCAAATATATGTGATCGCTGAAGAGAAAAATGCAGATTAAAGTGTCAAGTGTATAGTGCCGGCCCCAGAATGACGGCCGTTACTGGATCGTGCCATACAGGAAGTGGCTTGTGACTAGCAGTAGACGTAGATCAGTGAGGGGAATTAATAAAGATCACGGACTAGCATATTTCCCAAGAGCGGAAAAGTAAAGAGAAGGAAAGAAAAAAAAGTATTAAGAAAACAAAACCACGGGAAAAATAAGATACAAGTGTTTGGAAATAAGTGTATTATAATTATTATAATTATAATTATGGGGGAGCACTAAACCCGTAGGATTATACAGTGCATGTGGGGGGGGGGGGATGGAAGGTATTCAGGCTCAATTCAGGGAACTGGAGCACAGATCCAATTCCCTAGATCAAGAGCCCCTCACCACCGTCAAGGAACCTCCCTTGAGGGGGGAAATAAGTGTAGGAGGGGAACGGTGAGGAAGGCAAGCGGTTGAGAACTAATCCTAATGGTGTTTCCACGTAGTAGGTTTTGTTTTATACTGAAGGATTGTGACCTTTATCGCCATACATAATATAGCATATAACAAGTGATAAGTGTGATGAATAAGGACTCAAACGGGTAATGAGAATATAATAATTTAAGAGAAGAACAGAGGTGGAACTAGGGTAAGAGCAACGGAAGTCATCATACAGCCGCAGCTGCCGGGAGCAGACGACATCTCTGCCAGGCGTAATGTACAAATCAGCTGTTTGTGGTAACAGGTGCATTGCTGAGTGATCAGGTTTAACCCTGCATTAGCTGGTAGCTGGGAGTCACAAACCTTGCTCCAGAGTGATTATCATACATACAGCACATAGCATTTAGAAGGAAGATAAACTTGGTAGGAGCAAGGACGATAGATAATTAGTAGGATAGTTTTTGGGTCACACACACTAGTGTGTGTACATGCAGAAGTAGGTGCAGGACAAATAGGACTATAGAACTGACAGCAATTTTAAACATACGAAGACAGAACAGTGCGAACCAAGTGATTGATATATGTGTTGTACATACATGGGTATATACGAAGCACTCATAAACACACACATGCACACACACGTACACAGGCTCACACATGTGGGTACAATGAAGGACTCATAAACACACACATGCACATGGGCACTAATCCACACACCCTTTGACTGTTAGGGCCTACCCTACCCATCTCCCTCTTCCTCTTTCTCCTCCCCTTCCTCTTCCTCCTCTCCCTCCTCTGCCTCCTCCTTCTCCTCCTCATCTACTCCTTCTCTTCCTCCTCCTCACCCCTCTCCTCCTCCTCCTTCTTCTCCACCTCCCCCTCTCTCCCGGGCCTTTACCTCTCCTCCTTTCCCACTGCTCTCGAACCTTTCTCTCCCTCTTCTTTCCCACCTCCATCACTCTCCCTGGCCCCCTCCCTCCCTCTCCCCGGCCCCTTCCCTCCCTCTCCCCATCCCTCTTCCCCTTACAACTCCCCCCACATGCACACCCTCCCAACTATCTCTCTCTCTCTCCCCATCTCTCTCTTTCCCCTCTCCCTCTCCCTTCTCTCTCTTTCTCTCTCACTCTTTCCCCCCTCCCTTTTCTCTTTCTCTCCCTCCCTCCCCATCCCCCCATTTCCCTCTCTTTTCCTTCCTTCCATCCCTTCTCACTTTAGCCCCTTGCCACTCTTCCTCCACCCTTCCATCACTCTCCCTGTACCTGTCCCCACCTCTCTCCACCTCACAACCCTCTCTCTTCCTTCCTCCCACCCATTTTCATTGTAGCCCCCATCCACTTTTTTTTCCTTCACTCCATCACTCTCCCTGTCCTCTCCCGACCTCTCTCCCCCTTACAACCTTCTGTTTTCCATCCTCCACTTCACCCATTTTTCCTCTACCCACCCCTTCCACTCTTTCTCCACCCCTCCATCACTCTCCTTGTCGCTCTTCCCACCACTCTCCCCCTTACAACCCTCCACTCCCCCCACACAACTGCAGCACATTACACATTAAAAAAAAGAACCATCCCTAGAACCCCACAACAAAACATGTTATCCCAACAATCCACACTTGCAGCCTCCACCCCACACTATGTTGTAGATTCCTGCACACTGCCAGGTCCCCCAACCTCATAGACCACCCAAAACACAGTGCTGGAGAGGAAACTGATGGTATGGTACACCAACGCTGATGGAATAATGAATAAGTGGGAGGGGTGGTACGAAAGAGTCAAAGAAGCATCACCGGACATCATAGCTCTCACAGAAACTAAACACACAGATGCCATTTTTCCAATGGGATAATCAGATCCTGAGGAAAGACAGACGGAACAGGCGGGGTGGAGGAGTGGCTCTGCTGAGAAAAAGTCAATAGGATTTTGATGAGCTGGAGACAGGAGACAGAGGAGAAGCAAGAGATTACATAATAGGAATGCTTCAGTCTAGAGGTCCCAAGGTGGTAATCGTGGTGATGAATAACCCACCACAGAATAGCAGATGGCCATGGCAAGAGTATGAAGAGAGTAATAGAGCGATGGTTGACACACTACTTGAAGTGGCCAGAAGGGCTCATGTGAGCAAGGCAAAGCTATGGATCATGGGTGACTTCAACCACAAGGAAATCGATTGGGAGAGATTGAAGCCATATGGGTGCCAAGAAACGTGGAGGGCTAAGACGATGGAGGTGGTACTGGAAAACCTCATGTACCAACATGTAAGCGACACTACAAGAGAGAGAGGAGAGGATGATCCAGTGAGACTGGACTTAGTATCACCTTGAGCAGTGCAGATATGGACAACATCACATATGACAAACAGACACCTTGGGGCCAGTGATCACGTAATTCTGAGCTTCGAAAACATAATAGAGTTACAAGTGGAGGGGGGAGCAGGAAGGACCAGACGAATGAAGCCAAGCTACAAGAAAGGGAACTACACAGCCATGAGGAACTTCCTGCACGGGGTTGAGTGGGACAGAGAACTGACAGGGAAGTCAGTAAACGAGACAATGGAATGTGTGGCAACAATATGCAAGGAAGGTGAGCAGTGGTTTGTCCCCAAGGGTAACAGGAATAACGAAAAACCAGGATGAGACTGTCGTTCACCCAAAGGTGCAGGGAAGCCAAAACCAAGTGTGCTAGGGAATGGAAGAAGTATAGAAGGCAATGGACCCAGAAGAATAAGGAGTGCAGTCGTAGAGCCAGAAATGAATATGCACAGGTAAGAAGGGAGGCTTGAAAATAATACGAGAGTGACATAACAGTGAAAGCCATATCTAACCCGAAGCAGTTGTACAGCCACGTCATCAAGAAAACAACAGTCAAGGACCAGGTAATCATCTGATTCAAAAGAAGTATTCACAGAGGTGATGGAAGGACCAGCAGAAAGGCGGAGAGGTCGGGTACACCATCAAGTGTAGGACACAATACATACAACCGAGGAAGAAGTGAAGAGGCTGCTAAGCGAGCTAGATACCTCAAAGGCGATAAAGCCGGATAACATCTCTCCATGGGTCCTGAGAGAGGGAACAGAGGTGCTTTCTGTACCACTAGCAGCTATCTACAACACATCTATCGAAACAGGACGCCTACCTGAAGTATGGAAGACAGCAAATGTAGTCCCAATTTTTTAAAAAGGAGACAGACACGAAGCATTAAACAAAAGACCAGCGTTACTGACGTGTATAGTATGCAAGATCATTGAGAAGATTATCAGAAGAGTGGTGGAGCACCTAGAAAGGAATGAGCTTATCAACGACAGCTAACACGGTTTCAGGGACGGGATATACTGTGTCGCAAACCTACTAGGGTTCTATGACAGGGTGATGGCAGTAAGACAAGAGAGAGAGAGGGGTGGGTAGATTGCATTTTCTTAGACTGTGTGAAGGCATTTGACACAGTTCTACACAAGAAATTAGTGCAAAAGCTGGAGGACCAGGCAAGGATAACAGGAAAGGCATTACATTGGATCAGGAAATACCTGTCAGGAAGACAACAGCGAATCATGATAGGTGGCAAGGTGTCAGAGTTGGTGCCTGTAACGAGCGGGGTGCCATAGGGATCAGTCCTAGGACTGGTCCTGTTTCTGGTATTTCTGAACGACAAGACGGAAGAAATAGATTCCGATGTGTCCCTGTTTGCAGATGATGTGAAGTTGATGAGAATAATTCAATCGGACAAGGACCAGGTAGAACTAAAGAGGGATCTGGACAGACTGTAGGCCTGGTCCAGCAAATGGCTTCTGGAGTTGAACCCCACCAAGTGCAAAGTCATGAAGATTGGGGAAGGGTAAAGAAGGCCACAGATGGAGTAAAGTCTAAGGAGCCAGCGCCTACAAATCTCACTCAAGGAAAAGGATTTTGGGGTGAGTATAACACTGGGCATATCTCCTGAGGCGCACATCAACCAAATAACTGCTGCAGCATACGGGCGCCTGGCAAACTAAGAGCAGCATTCCGACATCTTAATAAGGAGTCATTCAGGACCCTGTACACTGTGTACATTAGGCCCATATTGGAGTATGCAGTGCCAGTTTGGAACCCTCACCTAGCCAAGCATGTAAGGAAACTAGAGGAAGTGCAAAGATTTGCAACAAGACTTGTCCCAGAGCTAAGGGGTATGTCTAACGAGGAGAGGTTAAGGGAAATCGAACTGACGATACTGGCATACAGTAGAGATAGGGGGAATACGATAACGACTTATAAAATACTGAGAGGAATCGACAGACTGGACAGAGACAGAATGTTCCAGAGATGGGACACAGCAACAAAGGGTCACAGTAGGAAGTTGAAGACCCAGATGAACCATAGTCTGGGCAATGATGTAGTGGAGGTACGATCCATACATAGCTTTAAGGAGAGGTGTGATAAAGCTCAGGAAGCGGGAAGAGTGACCGAGTAGCGGCCAGTGAAAAGGCAGGGCCAAGAGCTGTGACTCGATCCCTGCAACCACAGCTATGTAGGTGAGAACTACGTGAGTATGGAGCAGAGGCACTCTACGTACCAGTGACAACACTCTTCAACATATCTATTGAAACTGGGCAGCTCCCTGGGGTATAGAAGACAGCAAATGTAGTCCCAACTTTTTAAAGAGGAGATAGACAAGCAGCCCTAACCTACAGACCAGTATCACTGACATGCATAGTATTCAAAGTCATGGAGAAGATTATCATCAGAAGAGTGGTAGAGCACCTTGAAAGGAATGAGCTTATCAACGACGACCAGCATGGATTCAGGGACGGGAATTTCTGTGTCACAAACCTATTGAGTTCTATGACAAGGTGACAGCAGTAGGGCAAGAGAGAGGGGGGGGAGGGGTAGATTGTATTTTCTGTAACTGTAGAAAGGCTTTTGACATAGGTCCACACAAGAGATTAGTGCAAAAGTTGGAGGACCAGGTATAACAGGGAAGACACTGCAGTGGATCAGAGAATACCTGACAGGAAGGCAACAGCTAGTCATTTTACGTGACAAGGTGTCAGAGTGGGCGCCTGTGAGAAGCGGGGTTCCACAGGGGTCAGTCCTAGGACCGGTGCTGTTCCTGGTATATGTAAATGACATGACAGAAGGGACTGACTCATAAATGTTCCTGTTTGCAGATAATGTGAAGCTAATGAGGAGAATTCAATCCGACGAGGATCAGGCACGAGTACGATGGGATCTGGACAGGCTGCAGGCCTGGTCCAGCAACTGGCACATGTAGTTTAACTCCACGAGTGTTAAAACATGAAGATCGGGAAGGACAAAAAAGACCGAAGCACCAGTTTGTTAAAGGGTTTACAACGAGACTAGTCCCGGAGCTAAGGGACATGTCTTACGAGGAAAGGTTAATTAAGGGAAATCGACCTGATGACACTGGAGGACAGGAAAGAGAGAGATAGGGAGAGAGAGGGGGGACATGATAACGACATGTAAAATACTGAGATGAATTGACAAAGTGGACAGAGACAGGGCTTTCCAGAGATAAGACACAGCAACAAGGGGTCACAATTGTAAATGAAGTCTCGATAGTGATATAAAGGAGACAGGATCCATGCATAGCTTTAAGAAAAGATATGATAAATCTCATGGAGCAGGGAGTGTGGACCTAGAAGCAACCAGTGAAGAGGTGGGGCAAGGAGCTATGAATCGACTCCTGCAATCACACATTAACACACACACACACACACACACACACACACACACACACACACACACACACACACACACACACACACACACACACACACACACACGCGCGCCTCTTTATTGGTTGGTACTAGGTCTACTCCCTGCTCCATGAACCTTATCATACCTCTTCTTTAAACTATGTATAGATCCTGCCTCCATTACATCAGTTTCCAAAATATTCCACTTCCTGACAACTCTGAATGAAAAAATAGTTCCTAGCATCCTTATGAGAACATAAGAACATAAGAAAAAAAGAACACTGCAACAGGTCCATGTCTCCACCGTACCGGATTAGCCCAATGACTCACCTAATCAGGTAGCTTCCACTTAAGGAAGGAGCACTGCATAAGACCTAGTAGCACAAGCTAGTCAGGTTCAATTCACACCCACTCGCACTCACTCATGTATTTATCTAACCTATTTTTAAAACTACACAACGTTTTAGCATCAATAACTGTACTCGGGAGTTTGTTCCACTCATCCACAACTCTATTATCAAACCAGTGCTTTCCTATATCCTTCCTGAATCTGAATTTTTCCAACTTGAAACCAATGTTGCGAGTCCTGTCTTGGCTGGAAATTTTCAGCACGCTATTTAATCCCCTTTATTTATTCTTGTATTCCATTTATTCACCTCGATCATATTCCCCCCTAATTCTACGCCTTTCGAGAGAGTGCAAATTCAGGGCCCTCAGTTCATCCACATAGGGAAAGATTCCTGATACATGGGATCATCTTTGTCATCCTCCTCTGTACGTTTCCCAGTTCATTTATATCCATTCTGTAATACAGTGACCAGAACTGCACAGCATAATTCAAATGAGGCCTAACCAAGGATATATAGAGTTGAAGAACAACCTGAGAACTTCTATTATTTATACTTCTAGATATGAAGCCAATGATTCTGTTAGCTTTACTGTGAACATTAATGCACTGTTGCCTTGGTTTTAGATTACTGCTAACCAGAGCTACTAAATCCTTTTCGCAATCAGTAGTACTAAGATCTACATTATTTAGTTTATATGTGGCATGGTTGGTTTCCTGTCCAACATTTAGAATTTTGCATTTGTTTATTTTAAACTGCAACTGCCATTTCTCAGACCATTGCATCAATCTATTCAAATCATCCTGAAGCGCTCTATGGTCCACATTAGAGTGAATTGAACAGCCTATTTTGGTGTCATCAGCAAATTTGCTTATGTCGCTATTAATTCTCTCATCTACGTCATTTACGTAAATTGTGAACAACAGCCCAACACTGACCCCTGAGGAACACCGCTTGTGACGTGCCCTCATTCTGATTTTTTCCTCATTTATGCAAACTCTCTGCTGCCTATTTGTCAGCCATGCCTCTACCCAGGAAAAAAATTCTCCTCCTATTCAGTGTGCCTTAAGTTTCTTCAATAGCCACTGATGTGGAACTCTATCGAGAGCCTTACTGAAGTCCATTTACACAATATCATATTCGTTACCATGATCTATCTCCTAAAACACCTTTCTGATAAAAGTAAGTAAATTCGTAAGACAGGAACGCCCCTTTGTAAAGCTGTGTTGAGATTCATTAATCAATTTATGCCTATCAAGATGACTACGAATTGCTTCGGCAATTGTTGATCCCACAAATTTTCTCACTATGGAGGTAAGGCTAATTGGTCTATAGTTCGAAGCCAAGGACCTGTCACCTGCCTTGTAAATAGGTATTACATTTGCCATTTTCCACTTATCAGGCACTATGCCAGTTTGTAGTGATATGTTAAAAAGATTAGCCAAAGGTATGCTAAATTCCTCTTTACATTCCTTTAACACCCTTACAAACAGTTCATCAGGGCCTGTGAATTTGTTAGGTTTTAGTTTCTCTGTTTGTCTGAGGACCATGTCACTAGTTACTGCAATCGTGCATAATTTATTATCGTCCTGTTCTACATAATCTATTATTTCAGGAATTTTGCTAGTATTTTCCTGGGTAAAAACTGAGAGGAAGTAGGTATTGAGAATTTCACATATATCCTTATCACTGTCAGTGATCTGACCAGAGTTACTCTTAAGTGGGCCAATCTTGTCCATAATCTTACGTCTGTATACCTGAAAGAACCCTTTTGGGTTAGTCTTTGAATTCCTTGCGACCTTAGCCTCATAATCACTTTTTGCTTTTCTTATACTTTTTTTATTTCTCTCTTTAATTGAATATATTGTTTTCTTAACGGCCCATCCCCTCTTTTGATACGCCTATATATGCCTCTCTTTTGACCAATGAGATGTTTTAATCTATTGTTCATTCATTTGGGATCATTTTTGTTAGATCTAATTTCCCTACTCGGAACAAAAGTTGTCTGGGCAGCTAGAACTATGCTCTGAAAAACGTCATATTGGCAACCAAGATCACCTACCTGATCCATACCCAGAACATCCTAATTTAGCCCACCCAGGTAATTTATCAGTCCCATGAAGTCGGCCAAGCGAAAGTCTGGGACAGAAATTTGATTGCAGTTATATGGGTAATTCCATGATATATTGAAACTAAGTGATTTGTGATCACTTTCCCCAAGCTCATCATTAACCTCAAGATTATTAATTAGTGATTCTTTGTTGACAAGAATGAAGTCAAGCAGATTGTTTCCTCTAGTTGGTTCTGTCACAAACTGTTCTAAAAAGCAATCCTGAACTGTATCAAGAAAGTCACTAGACTCAAGATTTCCTGTCATATTGTTCCAATAAATTTGTCTAAAGTTAAAATCTCCCATTAACACAACATTTTCATATCTAGATGCCGTATAAATTTCGTCCCATAACAGCTTACTGCACTCCCTATCAAGGTTTGGGGGCCTATAAATCACACCTAAAATAAATTTGTCACGACCCTCGAGAAACTGTAGCGAAACAGATTCTGTGTTCGATGTTTCTAATCTTATATCATGTCTAGTACAACAATTTGAATTATCTCTGACATACATCGCCACTCCACCATCCTTCCTGTTGACCCTATCTGTGTGGAATAGTTCATAACCCTATATGCTACATTTAGAAGGCATTTCTCTATCTTATTTCTTAAACTCATACTATTTGTTTAAGAGAGCTAATCACTCGTTGCCCTCTACTATCTCTCTTTGCTTGTTGATCAGTTGATTTGCCTTTACTAGCAACTTTATTTTGAATATTGTCTTTAAATATATCCCCGAGGTATCCCGGTAAAATCTGCTGTTTTCAACCCTAATACTGAAGCCTGTTTGTTTCCCACAAACACTCATACCTCTATAATCTATCAGTTGAAACTCCTAGACAAGTCATGAATTACCCCCTCAATCGAATTGGCTAATGGAACAACTCCAACCCCAGAGAGATGAACCCCATCCCTTGCATACATATCACGTTTGCCATAGAATTTGTCCCAGTTATCAATTAATGGGATTGCAAGTTCCTTGCCATACCTGTCTAGCCAGCAATTTATACCAATTGCCCTAGACATCTACTCATTGCCCACTCCCATTCTAGGCAAGATGCTACATATGACTGGGATCCCTTCCTTAGACCTAACTACTTCTATGGCTGACCTGTGCCTATCCAGCAGCTCCTGTCTCCTGCCCTTCCCAATGTCATTACCCAAGCACTAAGACAGATAATGGACTTGTTCCCATTACCTGAAATAATATTATCCAACCTGCTGACTTGTCACCAACACCAGCTCCTGGGAGGCACACCCTCTGTATGGCCTTACTATCCCTGTTCAAAAAGCACGGCCCATATATCTTACCTGAGAATCTCCTACAATTAGAATATTCTTACCTTGATTAACAGGGGAATCAGTGATACCTTCAACCTCACTGACCACTGAAGTACACTCGTCCTGGAGAAGAGAGAATCGATTTCCTACCTTTACATCTTCTCTGTTAACCCTCCTTATCTTCCTTCTTGAACTGAGAACCACTTGTCACTTAAAGTGGTGGCAACTCTTACTGCTGTTGACCATTTCCTCCTTACCAGCTAAATCCATCTCACACTCACTCACAGACCCCTCTAAGCGAAGCTTCAGCCTCCTATTTTCCTCCTGAAGAAGTAGAACCTCCTTCTTCAACACCTGAACCTGAGATTGTAAAGCACTACAACAGGCCATAGTGCTTAGTAACACCCCATGCTAACTCCCAGAGAGTTTAGGACAGGTATGACCACATGTGACCACTGACCTCGGCGTACTGACCATCTGACTCATCTGAGTCTTTGACTTCCAACTGTGACCCATAGTTGTTGTGCCCAATCTCTGGAACATCCTGTCTCTGTCCACCTTCTCTATTCCTCACAGTATTTTGTATGTCATTATCATGTCCTCCCTATCCCTCCTGTCCTACAGCTTTGTCAGGTCACTTTCCCTTAACCTCTCCTCGTAGGACGTGCCCCTTAGCTCCAGGACAAATCATGTTGCATCCTTTACATTTTCTCTAAATTTTTGATCTGCTTGACCAGATGTAGGTTCCACACTGGTACTTCATACTCCAATATGGGTACGGCACAGTTTTGAATGATTCCTTTCTGATGTATCAGAGTGCTATTTAGGTTTGCCAGATGCTCATTTGCTGCAGCAGTTATTTGGTTGATGTGCACCTCAGTAGACATGCTCGGTATTATACTCACCCCAAGATCCTTTTCTTTGATTGAGGTTTACAGTCTTTGGCCCCCTGGATTGTATTCTGTCTACGGTCTTCTTTGCTCTTTTCAGATCATTATGACTTTACACTTGATGGGGTTAAACTCCAGAAGCCGGGCTTGCAATCTGTCTATATCCCTTTATAGTCCTTCCTGATCCTCATTCGACTGAATTCTCCTCATAAGCCTCAGATAGTCTGCAAACAGGGGCGTTTATGAGTCTTTCCCATTAGTCTTCTCATTCATATGCACTAGAAACAGCACTGCTTCTAGGATTGACCCCTGTGGAACCATGCTCATTACAGGTACCCACTCTGACAAATCGTCAGTGTGTGCCTGTTAGGTATTCTCAGCTTAATTGCAGTGCTTTCTGTGTTATACCTCCATTGTCGTCGAGATTTTACATTAATCTCTTTTGTAGAACTGTGTCGAAAACCTTTTTACAGTCATTGAAAATGCAATCTTTTATCCCTTTCTCTCTTGTATTTCTGCCATCACCTTGTCATAAAACTCCAGTAGGTTTTTGACATAGGATTTCTCCTCCCCAAAACCGTGTCGTTGATAAGCTCATTCCTTGCTAGGTGGTTCGCCACTCTTCTACTGATAATCTCCATGACTTTGCATGCTATACATGTTAGTGACACTTGTCTGTATTTTAATGCTGCGTGTCAGTCTTCTTTCATAAAAATTGCAACTACATTTGCTGGATTTCACACCTCGGGTAGTCGCCCTGTTTCAATAGATGTTTTGAAGATTGTTGTAAGTGGAAACAGAATGCCTCTGCTCACTCTCTCAGGAGATGCAAAGAGATGTTGTTCGGTCCCATCACCTTTGAAATACCTGGTTTGCTTAGCAGATTCTTCAGGTCCTCTTCGGTTGTGTGTATTGCGTCCAGCACTTAATTGTGTACCCCTCTACTCCTTCTTTCTGGAGTCCTTTCCGTCGACTCTCCACTCTTCACATACTTCCGGGTCGATTTTTCCTTCTTCCTTCCTTCCTTTCTCAGCCTGATTAACTGGTCCTTGACTGTTGTTTTCCTCTTGAAGTGAATGTACAAGAGCTTCGGGTTAGACTTGGCGTTTGGTAGTATATCATTTTCGTATTGTCACTGGGCCTCCCTCCTCATCTATGTATATTCCTTTCTGGATCTTCGACTAATCTCCTTGTTTTCCTGAGTCCTTTGCCTTCTATATATGTGTACTCATCTAATTATGGTTGCAGGGGTCAAGGCTCAGCTCCTGACCCCGCTTCTTCACTGAGCTGTAATAGGTCCTCTCTCTCCCTGCTGCATGAGCTTTATCATACTTCATCTTAAAGGTATATATGGTTCCTGCCGCCGCTACCTCACTTCCTAGACTATTCCTCTTCCTGACTACTCTATGACTGAAGAAATACTTCATAACATCCCTTTGCCTAATCTGAGTCTTCAACTTCCAATTGTGACCCCTTGTTTCCGTGTCCCCTCTCTGGAACATCCTGTCTCTGTCCGCCTTGTCTATTCCATGCAGTATTTTTTATGTCATTATCATGTCTCCCCTGACCCTCCTGTCCTCCAGTGTCCTCAGGCCGATTTCCCTTAACTTTTCTTTGTAGGACATTCTCCTTAGCTCTGGAATTAACCTTGTCGCAAACCTTTGCACTTTCTCTAATTTCTTGACGTGCTTGATCAAGTGTGGGTTCCAAACTGGTGCTGCATACTCGGGGATGAGCCTGACATGCACGGTGTACAGTGCCTTGAACGATTCCTTACTAAGGTATCAGAACGCTATTCTCAGGTTTGCCTGGCGCCCATATGCTGCAGCAGTTATCTAAAGTAAAAGGACACAAGTGCAACTAATGTGACATTTATTGTGGCAACGTTTCGCTCTCCAGGAGCTTTATCAAGCCATTACAAACAATACATGGACACAGAGGGTATATAAAGGCTCAGAGTGAGGTGAATACTAGTGAGGTACCATTTCGATGTTCACTAGTGGTAGTAGTAGTAGTAGTAGTAGTGGTAGTGACAAAAGTAATACAATATGGTAGAGCAATTAATTCGTACATGAGTAAAAGGATATAAAAGCTATTACTTGGGTAACATAAAAATAGGTTGGACAAATATAAACTGGAATGAGGCAGCTTGTTTCAGTGTTCACTCTCTGTGCTTTATGTAGTATAACAGGAGAGACTATGTGATGGCAGGGTTTACTGTTTTCAGGAGGATTCTTGCTAAGACTTCGGAGATGGTGAAGCTGCCGTTGTTTTGTTTAATTGTATTCGAAACAGCGATCAGTGCTGATTCGAGGCACTTGCGTCTGCGGAAATTAGTTTCTTTGATCACTAATTGGGCGTCTCTGAATTTCATGAGATGATTGGTGGAATTTCGGTGTTGTACACAGGCGTTGTTCAGGTCATCGTTCCTACATGCGTAAATGTGTTCATTGAGGCGGGTGTCGAGGTTTCTGGCTGTTTCACCTACGTAAATCTTGTCACAGCCTCCACAGGGTATAGTGTAAACTCCTGCATTGACTGTTTCGTGGTGCTTGGATTTTGTCCTGGTTATATCCTTTATTGAAGTGCTAGAAGCGATGGCGACTCTGGTGTTAGCTTGTGAAAGTGCTTTTGAGACGTTCAGTGCAACCTGACTGTTGGGAAGAATTATAACTTTGCTGGAGTGGTGTTGATGCGTGGAGAATTTATGATCTGAATAGCTCTTTTCTTGCAGTCTTTGATGAAAAAAGAAGGAAAATGTAACTCTGTGAATGTTTAGTGAATGTATGTACACTCCTCGTCAAGAAACTCAGGACTACAAATTCGGTATGCTCTTAGGAAAAACCCGATGATGATGCCTCTTTTGGTCTTGGTATCTTGACTGGAATAGAAGTGTGTGAGATCATTTTTACTGGTGGGTTTCCGATAAACTTGAAATCTTAGGTTGTTGTCTACTTTGTGAATGAGGACGTCGAGGAAAGGTAGCTTGTCATTGGGCTCTTCTTCTAGTGTAAACTGGATCGCCGGTTCAACTGCGTTGAGCCTTGCCTGAAGATCCCGTACATCAAAACGTTTTGGAGTTATTACGAGGACATCGTCCACGTAACGTAACCAAGTGACGCTTGAAGGGATGATGTTGGCGAAGTGTTCGGACTCTAGGTGTTCCATGTATAAGTTGGCTAGGACGGCACTGATGGGGACCCCATTCCCATGCCGTAGGTTTGTTTGTAGAGCTTGTTATTGAAAGAAAAACAGTTGAAATTGACACAGAGTTCAATTAAGTCAACAAAATCTCCGGGAGGTAGAGGAAGATTAAGGTCCTGATTGACTTTACGTCGTAGAACCTCGATGGCTTTTTGGTAGGTACTTTTGTGAAGAGGGAAGTCACATCCAAACTGCTTAGTTTCTTGTTACGGATGGAGAGGTTACGGATGCGGTTGAGAAGGTCACCTGAGTGTTTAAGATGAGCGGGGCTGATGGTCCCCAGAAGGCAGGAAAGATGTTTGGCAAGAACTCCGGCTAGTTTGTGTGGAGCACTGCCTATTCTTGACGTGATTGGTCTGAGAGGAATATTGTGTTTATGGGTCTTGGGTAAACCATACATGTGTGCTGGTTTAGGGTTGCTTGGTAACAAGTACAGAAGTTTCTTCCCTTCTCTAGTGCGTTTGAGTATTTGTCTGGTTTTGTATAGAAAATCTTTGGTGAGCGTCTCCCACTGTTGAGTGCTGATGGGTTCGTATGTAGATTGATCATTCAAAAGGTCCATCATTTTAGTGTTGTAGTCACTGGTATTGAGGATAACGACTCCACCTCCTTTGTCGGCGGTGGTGACGATAATGTTGGGGTCGTTGGCGAGGTTCTTAAGGGCAGTGATGTATCGTCTAGGAAGATTAGAAGTAGAAGGTTCACATAAAGCTGCAGTGAGAAGGCCCTGTATATAACCCTTCTGGAAGTTGCTGTCACTGTGTCTATGGTTCCTGGTAACTAGTGGTGCTCACAGCTATCGCAACAGACACAACTTCCTACAAGATTGCCTGGCAGAGAAGGTGATCCCTAAGTCTACTCCTGCACAACTCTCCAACTCCAAGCACCCCTTCTCTCCAGCTATCCAAGCTTACTTAACTGAATGTGCCGAAGAACTTTCTAACATCGCTAAGGAAACCTTTGAAACTGCAAGGAATATGAGGGCCAATCTTCAGATTGACCAACACACTGCTGAGCATATTCTCAGCACAGTCACCACAGCTAACCTCCAACAGAAGATCAAACTCAATCGCAAACTTCAGTACCTATGCTCTAACAGTCGATGGAAGGAAATGGGACGTGAATCCCTGATAAACAACTTATCGTCACGCACCTTAACCGACTACGAAAAGCAAGCACTGAGTCTGGGACTCAAATTTACCACCAACATACGCAAACCTAACTATCAACTTAATCTAGTTACCAGGAACCATAGACACAGTGACAGCAACTTCCAGAAGGGTTATATACAGGGCCTTCTCACTGCAGCTTTATGTGAACCTTCTACTTCTAATCTTCCTAGACGATACATCACTGCCCTTAAGAACCTCGCCAACGACCCCAACATTATCGTCACCACCGCCGACAAAGGAGGTGGAGTCGTTATCCTCAACACCAGTGACTACAACACTAAAATGATGGACCTTTTGAATGATGAATCTACATACGAACCCATCAGCACTCAACAGTGGGAGACGCTCACCAAAGATTTTCTATACAAAACCAGACAAATACTCAAACGCACTAGAGAAGGGAAGAAACTTCTGTACTTGTTACCAAGCAACCCTAAACCAGCACACATGTATGGTTTACCCAAGACCCATAAACACAATATTCCTCTCAGACCAATCACGTCAGGAATAGGCAGTGCTCCACACAAACTAGCCGGAGTTCTTGCCAAACATCTTTCCTGTCATCTTAAACACTCAGGTGACCTTCTCAACCGCATCCGTAACCTCTCCATCCGTAACAAGAAACTAAGCAGTTTGGATGTGACTTTCCTCTTCACAAAAGTACCTACCAAAAAAGCCATCGAGGTTCTACGACGTAAAGTCAATCAGGACCTTAATCTTCCTCTACCTCCCGGAGATTTTGTTGACTTAATTGAACTCTGTGTTAATTTCAACTGTTTTTCTTTCAATAACAAGCTCTACAAACAAACCTACGGCATGGGAATGGGGTCCCCCATCAGTGCCGTCCTAGCCAACTTATACATGGAACACCTAGAGTCCGAACACTTCGCCAACATCATCCCTTCAAGCGTCACTTGGTTACGTTACGTGGACGATGTCCTCGTAATAACTCCAAAACGTTTTGATGTACGGGATCTTCAGGCAAGGCTCAACGCAGTTGAACCGGCGATCCAGTTTACACTAGAAGAAGAACCCAATGACAAGCTACCTTTCCTCGACGTCCTCATTCACAAAGTAGACAACAACCTAAGATTTCAAGTTTATCGGAAACCCACCAGTAAAAATGAACTCACACACTTCTATTCCAGTCAAGATACCAAGACCAAAAGAGGCATCATCATCGGGTTTTTCCTAAGAGCATACCGAATTTGTAGTCCTGAGTTTCTTGACGAGGAGTGTACATACATTCACCAAACATTCACAGAGTTACATTTTCCTTCTTTTTTCATCAAAGACTGCAAGAAAAGAGCTATTCAGATCATAAATTCTCCACGCATCAACACCACTCCCAGCAAAGTTATAATTCTTCCCAACAGTCAGGTTGCACTGAACGTCTCAAAAGCACTTTCACAAGCTAACACCAGAGTCGCCATCGCTTCTAGCACTTCAATAAAGGATATAACCAGGACAAAATCCAAGCACCACGAACCAGTCAATGCAGGAGTTTACACTATACCCTGTGGAGGCTGTGACAAGATTTACGTAGGTGAAACAGCCAGAAACCTCGACACCCGGCTCAATGAACACATTTACGCATGTAGGAACGATAACCTGAACAACGCCTGTGTACAACACCGAAATTTCACCAATCATCTCATGAAATTCAGAGACGCCCAATTAGTGATCAAGAAACTAATTTCCGCAGACGCAAGTGCCTCGAATCAGCACTGATCGCTGTTTCGAATACAATTAAACAAAACAACAGCAGCTTCACCATCTCCGAAGTCTTAGCAAGAATCCTCCTGAAAACAGTAAACCCTGCCATCACATAGTCTCTCCTGTTATACTACACAAAGCACAGAGAGTGAACACTGAAACAAGCTGCCTCATTCCAGTTTATATTTGTCCAACCTATTTTTATGTTACCCAAGTAATAGCTTTTATATCCTTTTACTCATGTACGAATTAATTGCTCTACCATATTGTATTACTTTTGTCACTACCACTACTACTACTACTACTACTACCACTAGTGAACATCGAAATGGTACCTCACTAGTATTCACCTCACTCTGAGCCTTTATATACCCTCTGTGTCCATGTATTGTTTGTAATGGCTTGATAAAGCTCCTGGAGAGCGAAACGTTGCCACAATAAATGTCACATTAGTTGCACTTAGTGTCCTTTTACTTTACATATTGTCGGTAATTCTACCAACTTTATTACAAGCAGTTATCTAGTTGATGTGTGCTTCCGGAGACGTGCTCTGTGTTATACTCACCCCAAGATCTTTCTCCTTGAGCGAGGTTTGCAGACATTGGCCACCTAGCCTATACTACGTCTGCGGTCTTCTTTGCCCTTCCCTGATCTTCATGTCTTTGCATTTGGTGGGGTTAAGTTCGAGAAGCCAGTTGCTGGACTAGGTGTCCAGACTATCCAAGTTCCTTTGATGTCCTACTTGATCCTCATCTGATTTAATTTTCGTCATTACTTCACATCACTGCGTACAGGAACACTTCTGAGTCTATCCCTTGCATCATGTCATTCACATATACCAAAAATAGCCCTGGTTCTAGGACCGACCCCTGTGGGACCCTGCTCTTCACAGGTGCCCACTGTGGTACATCATCACGTACCTTGACTCGTCTCCTCCTTGTCAGGTATTCTCTGATCCATTACAGTGCCCTTCCTCTTATATGTGCCTGATGCTCTAGCTTATGCACTAATCTCTCCAAAATGACGTGAGTCTGCAGTTCTGCAGTCCAAGAAGATGCAATCAACCCACCCCTCTCTCTCGTGACTTACTTCTGCTGCTTTATCATAAAACTCCAGAAGGTCTGTGACACAGGATTTGCCTTCCATAAATCCATGCTGCTTGGCATTTATACTCTTGTTCCATTCTAGGTCCTCCACCACTCTCCTCCTGATAATCTTCTGCATGACTTTGCCTACTATACACGTCAGTGACACTGGTCTATAGTTTAGTGCCTCTTTTCTGTCTCCATTTTTAAAAATGGGAACTCCATACCTCAGGTAGTTTCCCAGTTTCAAGGGATATATTGAAGATTGTGGTTAGTGGTATACACAGCATTTCTGCTCTCTCTCTAAGAATACACAGGGAGATGTTATCTTGTCCCATTGCCTTGAGGAATCAAGGCCCCTTAGCAGCTTCTTCACCTCCTCCTCAGTTGTGTGTATGTCATCCAAAACTTGGTGTTATATTCCTTGTTGGTGTCCCTCTTTGTTCTGTCTTCCCAGAGGCATTCCTGTTTCCACTGAAAATACTTCCTTAAATCTCATGATGAGTTCCTCACATGCCTCTTGATCGTTTCTTGTGAGTTCCCCACCTTCTTTCCTGAGCCTGATCACCTGGTCATTGACTGTTGTCTTCCTCGTAATGTGGTTATAAAGCAGTTGCTGGTCAGACTTCACTTTCGATGCTATGTCGTTTTCGTACTGTTGCTGGGCCTCCCTCCTTATCAGTGCATACTCATTTCTGGCTCTTCAACTAATCTCATAATTTTTCTGGATCCTTTGCCTCCTGTACATTTTCCATTTTTTGGTGCACTTAGTGTTTGCCTCCCTACACAATCGGGTAAACCAAGGACTCACTTTGGTCTTCCTATTATTTCTATTGCCCTTGGGAACAAACCTTTTCTCTGCCTTCTTGTATTTTGTTTTTACATATTCTATCATCTCCTTTACTGACTTTCCTACCAATTCTCTGTCCTACTGAACCTCCTGCAGGAAGTTCCTCGTACCTGTGCAGTCCCCCCTTTTATAGTTTGGATTTTCCCATTCAATTCCTGTTACTCTCTCTACTTGTAGCTCTACTATATAATCAAAACTCAGAACCACATGATCACTAACTCCAATGGGCCTCTGGCAAGTGATGTCCTCAATGTCTGAATTGCTCAGGGTGAACACAAGATCCAGTCTTGCTGGTTCTTCTTCCCTTCTGTCTCTGGTTGTGTCCCTGACATGTTGATGAATGAGGTTTTCCAGAACCACATCCATCATCTTGGCTCTCTATGTTTCGGGACCCCCAAGTGGCTCCAGGTTTTTGCCAATCAATCTCCCTCTGGTTGAAATTGCCCATAACCAGTAACTTTGCTCTGCTCGAGTGAGCTCTTCTTGCTTCCTCAGCCAGTGTGTCCACCATCGCTCTGTTGTTCTCTTCATATTCCTCTCTTCGCCTCCTGCGGTTCTGTGGTGAGTTATACATCACTCCAATGACTACTTTATGTTCTCCAGACTGAAATTGTACCGACTATGTAGTCCCTTTCTCCAATCTCGTCCATGCCTTCCATTTTGTCAAATCCCCATCGGTTTTTATGAGTAGTGCATCCCCTCCTCCCCCTCTATTCCTTCTATCTTTACTCAGGATCTGATACCCCGGTGGGAAGATTGCATCTGTTATTGTCTCAGTTTCGTTTCTGTGACTGCTATGATGTCTGGGGACTTCTCATTGATTCTTTTGTCCCACTCCTCATATTTATTCGTTATTCTGTCTGCATTTGTGTACCAAACCTTCAGCTTCTTTTCTATCACTGTGGTCCTAGGAGAATATTGGGGTTGGGGGAGTGGGAACCCTGGTGGGGGCCTATGGGGGGTTGTGGTGTGGGTGGGGTTTGTGATGAGGGGGCGTGGCAGAGTGCCCATAGGGGGCAGCTTTAGGGGTGAGGTTTGTGATGAGGGGGTTGGGGCAGATTGGTTGTGGTTGGAGTCCTTCTGCGGGTGTTTCTGTGGGGGTGTGTTTGCCTTTCCTCCTGGGTCTGGGTCCTAATCGTCTTCATCATTGCCTTTCGTTCCTCCTTTCGTCTTTGTACCCCCTCTTTCTTTTTTCTTGTATTCTATCGCAATCGAGGTACGTTCTCTGGTACTCCAGTTTGTACCTCAGTCATGCTTTCTCCTGCGGGATCCTGGTTAGAGCTGATTCTTTCTTGAAAATTACTTTGATAGGCCATTTCCTTCTGTTTGCAAACCACTCAAATCTCTGAAAATTTGTCACCTGGGTCGTGTTGTCCTCCCTTTGTTTTCATGAACCTTCAATCTTTTTTTTTTTTCCTCCCCCTGCTTTCTTTCATCTGGGTTTCCCCCTTTCTGCTTTTTGGGACCCCAACAAAAAAACTGACCTCTCCTTCCTTCCCACTGGTCTCCCATTGCATCCTCTAGGTGTTTTAGTTTTTCCTTTGAAACATTCCTGTATTAAATCACTGCCTTCGAAGCCTCTGTGCCAATGAACGTCTTTGGGATCAGCGTTTTTGCTACTTCAGTTTTCAGTTGAGTTTTTGCATATGCATATTTTCATTGTCTTCAGACCTCTCATTTCCCTTAAGTGCTCCCTTTTTTCCCTTTTTCCCAGGGGGGTCGATGGGGTCTTTGCATTCGGCATACTTTTTTTCTTCCTACAGTGCCTTTTGTCTGTGACTAAATACAGAATTCCTGATATCATGTGTTTTTCTGTCTTTGTCCTCTATCTGTTTCGGGTTTTTTTTAGTTCCTCTTCTAATCACGTATCCTATCTTCTGCTGAAGTCTTGTAGCCTCCACTTTCTGCTCTCATCTTTATCTCTTCTCAATTTTCTTCCCAAACCCTTCTATCTTCCTTTTCCCCACTCTTCCCCCTTTTTTTTTCATCCTAACTCCCAATCTTTCCCCCCACCATTCTTCTCCCCCCGGGTTCACCACCAAACCTCTGGTTCCCCCCGCCCCTTGGGTAACCCTTTTTTTTTAGCACAGAAAAAATATGTATTTCACCACAGAGAAAAGGATTTTGGGGGGGGGGGATTGGGGAAAAGGGCAAGGGGGGAAAAGAGAGAGGGGGGGAAAAAGAGAAAGATAGAAATGGGGAGAGAGAGAGAGATGAGAAGAGAGAGGGGAGGGAAAAAGGGCTAGGGGAGAGAGAAAGAGAAAGAAAAGGGAGTGAGGAGAAAGATAGAAAGAGAGAGAGAGAGAGACAGAGAGAGAGAGAAGAGAGAGAGAGAGAGAGAGAGAGAAGAAGAAAAGAGAGAGAGAGAAGAGGAGAGAGAAGAGAGATGAGAGAGAGAGAGAGGAATTGAGAGGGAAGAAAGAAGAGAGAAGGGGGAGAGAGGGGGAGAGAGAGGGAGAGAGGGGAGAAGAGGGAGGAGAGGGGGTAGGGGTAAAGGCTATGGGAGAGAGAGACAGATTATTTTAAATTTAATATTATATATAAATATATATATATATATATTATATATAATAATATATAAAAAATTATATAAAAAAGACCACAGAAAAAAGGTGAACGTGATTTCAAATAGGGAAAAAAACCAAGTAAAGATAGAGAAATTCCAATCTTTCGTGCTACTCACTATCGTGACTGAGTTAGGGGGGTATGCGGGGTCTTTTTCCCAAAAGTTTTTGCTGTTGTTTGGGGTTTTACCGGGATTTCCTGGAGAGATTTGGGGGGTCAACGCCCCCGGGGGCCCGGCGTGACCGGGCCTCCTGGTGGACACCCCCCTGACAACTAGGCTTTTGCTGCTGGCTGCACGCAAACCAACGTACACCACCCCCGGCTGATCGGAAACGATTTATGTTGCCAGTGCCAGCTTGAAGACTGCCAGGGTCTGTTGGGAATCCCCCTTGTGTGCTGGGGCAGTTGAACAGTCTCGTCCCCTGACACTTATTTATGGGCTCTTTAAGGGTAGTGACACCCCGCTTTTTCATTGGGGGGGGGGTGCCATCTCGCCAAGTCTTTTGCTTTTGTATGAGGATTTTCGTGTGCAAGTTCGGTACTACCCTCTAGGATTTTTCCCGGGGTATATAATCTGTATCTCTCCCCCCTGCGTTCCAGGAATACAGGTTTAGAAACCTCAAGCGCTCCCAGTAATTGAGTGTTTTACTCCGTTTTGCGCGCCGTAAATTTTTTCCCGTACATTTTTTTAGGCGGGGGGAATTTCACCTCCTTTAAAGGTGTGTGGGGTTTTGTGTGCGTGTGTGGAGCGTTAGCTGTCCCAGCCTTTAGCCTCGCTACCTTGGGTTTAAATAAAATAATCCACTGTCAAACTTTTTGGGGATCCTAGGTTTTCTACACGAAAGCCCCCATGACGTGCCGTCTGTCCTAGCACTTACTCGTGTTACTCAAAAAGCTAACTTTCTTGCTTTTTGAAAAACAGTTAGTGTTAGTTGTCTGAAACCCTTGTGCCTGCGCAGCACTACAGTGCCTGAGGTCCCCACACTTTAAAAAAGGGGCTAAATTGGGGAAGGGGGTTAAGTGTTAAGTGCCCAAGTAATATTCACTCTCCAGAGCAGGGTTAATGACCCCCACTATCATAAAACCACGGCCAGGCCCAAATTCCCTCACTGCAACAAAAAAAAGGGGTTTTGTACGTACATCAGGGTCCCTCGGCGCGATGATTCACGTTTTTTATTCCCTTCTATTTCTTCTTCAATGTATTCACTATACACTATATTCACTAACTCATCTATCACTGTATTCACTATACACTGTATTCACTAATTCAACCATCCTTGTCTCTTATCTCCCTGGCTTGGGTCATACTTATTCTGGTTGAATTTGGTATTTGGATGTGGCAATACCACCTACACCCACACTGGGCTTATGGCTATTTTCTCTCTCTCGCGGCACTGATTCAAATTGTTTTTATGTAGCTGTGACCTTCACCTCCCTTTTCTGACTGGGACAGATCGTGTATCACTTTTCGGGTTGTTCACTGACACTGTCAACTTTCGACGACCCTGTCAGTAGCTTTCATGAACAAAAAACTAATAAAAATTATCGAGTGAAAACGATCTGTTACTCCTGTGTATGTGTGTTTGAGTGTATGTGTGTGTGTGTGCATGAGTCTAGTGACTTTCTTGATACGATTCAGGATTGCTCTTTAGAACAGGTTGTGACAGAACCAACTAGAGGAAACAATCTGCTTGACTTGGTTCTTGCCAACAAAGAATCACTAATTAATAATCTTGAGGTTAATGATGAGCTTGGGGAAAGTGATCACAAATCACTTACTTACAATATATCATGGAATTACCCAGATAACTGCAATCAAATCTCTGTCCCAGATTTTCGCTTGGCCGACTTCATGGGGCTGAAAAATTACCTGGGTGGACTAAATTGGGATGTCCTGACTATGGGTCAGGTAGGTGATCTTGATTGCCAATATGACATTTTTCAGATCATAGTTCTAGCTGCCCAGACAACTTTTGTTCCGAGTAGGGAATTAGATCTAACAAAAATGATCCCAAATGGATGAACAATAGATTAAAACATCTCATTGGTCAAAAGAGAGGCATATATAGACGTATCAAAAGAGGGGATGGGCAGTTAAGAAATTAATATATTCAATTAAAGAGAGAAATAAAAAAAAGGAATAAGAAAAGCAAAAAGAGATTATGAGGCTAAGGTCGCAAGGGATTCAAAGACTAACCCAAAAGGGTTCTTTCAGGTAGACAGAAGTAAGATTAGGGACAAGATTGGCCCACTTAAGAGTAACTCTGGTCAGATCACTGACAGTGATAAGGATATGTGGAATTCTAAATACCTACTTCCTCTCAGTTTTCACCCAGGAAAATACTAGCGATATTCTTGATTAATAGATTACGTAGAACGGGATGATAAAAAAAACTATGTATGATTGCGGTAACTAGTGACATGGGTCCTCAGAAAAATAGAGAAACTAAAACCAAAAAAAATCCCCGGGTCCTGATGAACTGTTTGAAAGGGTTTTTAAAAAGGAATGTAAAGGGGAAACTTAGCTTCCCTTTTGGGAAAAAATTTTTTTAAAATCACTACAAAGGGCACAGTGCCTGATAAGGGGAAAAATTTGGCAAATGTAATACCTATTTACAAGGCAGGTGACAGGTCCTTGGCTTCGAACTATAGACCAATAACCCTTACCTCCATAGTGAAAAATTTTTTAAATTTCAAAAATTGCCGAAGTAATTCGTACCCATCTTGATAGGCACAGATTGATTAATGATTCTCAACAGGGTTTTAAAAAAGGGGCGTTCCTGTTTTACGAATCATTTAACTTTTTTCCAAAGGGGGTTTGAGGAGGTAGATCATGGAAAAGAATATGATATTGTGTATAGGATTCATTTAAGTTTTTCGATAGATTCCCCACCCAGGGGCTTTTTAGGAAATTTTAGGGACCGGAATAGGAAAATTTTTTCCCCGTGTAGAGGCATGGCTGAAAAAATAGAAGCAAGGTTTGCAAAAAAATGGGGAGAAATCAAAAAGGGGAAACACGTCACAAGCGGTTTTTCCTCGGGGTTTAAATTTTTGGGCCCCGTTGTTGTTTAAAATTTACAAAAACGCATGGGATGGGGGAATAAATAGCGCATAAGAAAATTTTGCTGTTGAAAACCAAAAATTGGGGCCGTCCAATTCATTCTAATGGGGACATTAGGGAACTCCGGGATGATTTGAATAAAATGATGCTTTGGTCGGAGAAGGGGCAGATGCAATTTAATTTTGACAAATGCAAAGTTCTAAATTTGGACGTCAAAAAAACCAAAGCCCCTTATAAACTAAATAATGTAGATTTAATACATTATTGCGAAAAGGATTTAAAAGTTTTTGGTTAGCAGAAACCAAAAAACCAAGACAACAGTGCATTAGTTTTCCAATAAAGCAACAAAATTTCCCTTGGGGCTTCAAAACTAAAAAGCATAAATAATAAAAGGGTCCTCGGGTTGTTCTTCAACTTTTTAAATACCCCCGGGTTAGGCCTTTTTTAGACTATCCCGCTCACCCCTGGTCACCAAAATTTAAAAGAATGGATATAAACGTTTGGGAAAAAAACGTACAAAGGGGATGACAAAGATGATCCCATGAAAAAAAAATTTTTCCCTTTGAGGTTTGTGGGGGCCCTGAATCGGGCACTCCTAAAAAGGGCCCGGGGAATTTTGGGGGGATAGGGATCGAGGTGTGTAAATGGAAAACAGGAAAAAATAAAGGGGATGTAAATAGCGTGCTGAAAATTTCCAGCCAAGACAGGATCGCAAAAGGGGGTTTTAAAGGGGGGGAAAAATTCAGATTGGGAAAGGATATAGGAAACACGGGGGTTTGGTAATAGGTTGGGGGAGGGAGTGGAACAAACCCCCCGGTACGGGTTTATTGAGGTTTAAAAAGTTTTTTGTATTTTTAAAAAAATGGGTTAAAATAAAAAAGGTAGGGGGTGTGGGTGAGTGTGGGTTGGCCCTGATTTACTTGTGCCTTGCGTGTCTGGTCCAGTGCTCCATCCTTGATTGGGGTTGCCAGACTGGGTGGGTCTTTGGGATAACCCGGGGTTGGGTTATTGGTCTAATCCGGGGGGGGGCCCAAGGGGGCCCCTGTTTCCGAAATTGGGTCGTAGGCCTGTTGAAAGTGTTCATTCTTTCTTAGTTTTTTTTGTATGTGTGTCTGTGTGTGTGTCCTCCCCTATTTGGGGCTGCAGGGGTCGGGGTCTTAGCCCCTTTGGCCCCGCCTCTTCACCAGCTCTAGGGAAACCCTCCTCCCCCCCGCCCCCTTGGTTTTATCAAACCTGCCCCTTAAAAACCCATGTATGGTTCCTGCCTCCACTACGTCACTTTCTGGCTTTTTTCCCATTTGCCTGAAAACTCTAGGATGAAAAAATTATTTCCTAATATCTTCTGACTCATCTGTTTCAAAAAATTCCAATTATAAACCCTTTGTATGGGGGCCCCCTCTCGGGAAACACCCTTCTTTCCCCACCTTGTTTATTCTGTGCAGTTTTTTACATGTCTTATCTTTGTCTCCCCTGACCCCCCGCCCCTCCAGTTTCGTCAGGCCGTTTTTTCCTTTAAATTTTCTTCATAGGAACATTCCCCTTTGCTCGGAACAAACCCTTTTTTTCGAAAACCCTTTTGAAATTTTTCTCTAGTTTCTTGTGTGCTTTTCAAGTGGGGTTTTCCCAAAAACAGGGCGCGGCAAAAACCTATGGGTAATTCCACGGTGTACAGTGTCTTAAAACGTTTCCCCTTTACTAAGGGTTCTGAACGCTGTTCTCGGGTTTTGCCAGGCCCCCATATGATGCGGGCGTTATCTGGTTGATGTGTGTTCCGGAGACATGCTCCGTGTTATACTCACCCGAAAATTTTCTCCTTGAGTGAGGTTTGCGTCCTTTGGGGCCCCCAAGCCCTTTTCTCTGTTTTGCAGTCTTCTGTGCCATTTCCCCTTTTTCTTTATGACTTTTGCATTTCGCAGGGTTTAAAATTTGAGAAAGCCAGTTGGTGGACCAGGTGTCCCGCCTGTCCCCGGGCCTTTTGAAGGGCCTGCCCGGTCCCAAATTTTGATTCTCCTTATTTCTTCACAAACCCTCTGCCCAACAGGGGGCACTCCTGAGTCAAAACCCCTTTCCCCAAGGGCGTTCAAATACCAAAAATTTGATGGTCCAAGGGCCCGGGGCCCCCTGTCCCCCGCTCGTCACAGGTGCCCACTGTGAAAACATCATTACGTTCCAAACCGTTGTTGCCCTCCCTGCCAGGTTTTCTCTGATCCATTGCAGTGCCCCTTCCCGTTATTGCACCTGTTTCCCTAGCTTTGCACTAACCTCTTTGAGGAGCTGTTTTCAAAGGCCTTTTTTGCAAATCCAAGAAGGGTGCAATCAAAACCCCCCCCTCCTTTCGGTCTTACCCTTTTGTTATTTTTCATAAAACTCCAGAAGGTTTGCGACCAAAGGGTTTTCCCCAAGAATCTGTGCGGTTGGCGTTTTTACTCCCTTTTTTCATTTCCCGGGGCTCCCCCATCTCCTCCTGATAATTTTCTCCATAAATTTTGCATACCCAAAAAAATTCCCGGGCAAGGTTATAGTTAAATGCCCTTTTCCGCCTCTTTTTTAAAAATGGGTACTACTTTTCCCTTTTTCCTTTTCCTCAAGAAGTTTTCCCAGTTTTCCCGGGGGCGTGTTAAAGAAATTTTGGTAATGGGAAAACACGTAATCCCCTCCCTCCTAAGGACAAAGCGTGGGGAAAGTCCGGTCCCATTGCCCTTTTTGGGGACCCATGTTTCCCTTTCAGCTTTCCCTCCTCATCTGTAGGGATGTCGTCAAACACCTTTGGTATATTCCCTTTCTGGTGTCCCCCCCCCGGTCTGTCCCCCCAAAAGGGCCCTTTTGTCTCCACGTAAAATACTTCCTTTAAATCTCATGTAGAGCCCTCACATACCTCTTTATCGTTTCTTGTGAGTTCTCCACCTTGTTTCCTCATTTTTCACCTGGTCTTTTTACTGTTTTCTTTCCCTAATGTGGTTATAAAAGCATTTCGGGTCAGACTTTACATTTGATGCTAATTTATTTTTGTTTCTGTTTGCTGGGCCCCCCTCCTTAAACTGTGAACTCTTTTTTGGCTCTTCTATTAATCTCCTTATTTTTTTGTCCTTTGCCTCCTGTAAATTTTCCCAAATTTTCTGGTTAAATTAGTTTTTTCCCCCCCTTCACCCTTTGGGGAAACCCAAAAACCCCACTTTGGTCTTCCTATTATTTCTGTTTGCTTGGGGAAAAAACCTTTCCCCTGCCCCCTTGCACTTTGTTGCTACATAATTTCCCATCTAGTTTACTGATTTTTTCCCACCAGTTTTTTTGTCCCCACTGAACTCCTTTCAGGAAGTTCCTCATACCTGTGTAGTCCCCCCCCTTTTTTAGTTTGGTTTTTTTTCATTCAAAATTTTGTTACCTTCTCCACTTTTAAAATTACTATATAAACAAAAATCAGAACCCCATGACGCTAGCTCCCCAAAGGGGCCCCTGGTAAGTGATGTCCTCAAAAGTCTGAACTGCTCCGGGGGAACACAAAAAACCAGTCTTGCGGCCCCATCCTCCCCCCTCTCTCTGGGTTTGTCCCCCCGAATGTTGATGCTGAGGGTTTTTCCAAACCCCCATCCATAAACTTGGCCCCCCATTTTTTTTGGGACTCCAATTGGCCCCCCAGGTTTTTTTTAGTCGATTTTCCCTTGATTGAAATCGCCCATTCTATAACTTTGCTCTGTGGAGTGAGCTCTCCCTGCCACCTCAGGGCCCGTGTGCCCCCCCCGTCTCCTCTCTTGGGGGCCCCCTGCAGTTCCTTTGGGGGGCTAAACTTTACTCCAATCACACTTTTTGTTCACCAACGAATTGTACCTACTTTGTAGTCTCTTTCTTCAATCACGTCCAGCCTTCCTTTTCCTCAAATCCCCACGTTGGGGTATTTAAGTTTTCTAAGTTTCTTTTGTGAAAATTAATTTTTTTTAAAATTAACATTAATGAAAAAAAAATATTTTTAAACGTAAAGAAAAAATTCAGAAAGAATTTAAATTTTTAAAAATGTGTTCTTGCTAATTGACCAGTTTTACATATTCGGCACGACATATAGTATTATTATATATATTATATATATTTATATAAATTATATAATAATATAATAATATATAATAATATATTTATAATCGTGCCGAATATGTAAAACTGGTCAATTGCAAGAACTCTTTTAAAAAATTAAGTCCTTTCTAAAATTTTCTCTTTACTTTAAAGAAAAATTTTTTTCATTAATGTTAATTAAAAATTTTTAATTTTTCCCAAAAAAAACTTAAAAATTTCCCTAACCTTTTATAACAAGAACAATTTTTTACCAACCCAAAAATATTTTTAGATTTGTTAACAAAAATTTTAATACTAAACAAATACGTAAAAAATTTTTTTTTTTCGTTGGGTTTCCCAAAATGATTTGGCAAATTTTCCATAAAAAATTTTCACTTTCCCAATATGGCGGGTTAACTTTGCATTTAACAAGATCGCAAATTCGCCTATTCGGCCGACTTTTTAATATATATAAATTATATATATTATAAAATATATATATATATAATTATATTATATATTATATTATATCATACGATTATTAGTTTATTAAACTTGGTATTTGCACAAATTTTGTTTTTAAGGAAGTTCCGCACTCAAAAGCTGGAAAGACAAGGGAAATCATTTCTCACATTCCGGGGCAATTTTTCGGGAAATCTTTCAAATATTTAAAGCTACTCTAAGTTTTTTTGCAGTTTGCTTTAAAATAAGCTCACACCCAGTTTTATATTTAAAATTTGTTCCCCTTTTTCATGATGATAGTTTCCCGTGTGGCAAAGACTCTTCTAGCACAGTAGAACTAATCCGCCTTTTCTCATCTCAGAGTTGCAATTAAATTCGCAAAGTGCAACATTTTTCCAGGAAATTTTTTTGCTTAAGGTTCATAAATGCAAAATGCCGTTAATTTTTGTATTCCCCAAAAATTATTTTTTTCAGAGGTTACTTTAATGGGGAAAACAGGCTTCTGCAGCAAAGATGTGGAGTTCTCCTCTCACATCTGGGTCAGACCTGATTTCCGGTGGTTAAATGCCCTCATAGTAAGATTTAGTAAGAAGCAAATAATTCCCATAACAATTACAATATCGGTGCCCTCTATGGGGGTGGAAAGGTTGTGTTAAGGGTTTGGGTGATGGGGGAAATCGGTGTTAACACGAAGCTACTCTGGCAAACCCCATGGCCCCGCTTGCAGTAGCACATCTCTGAGCTTATCAGTCTCGTCGACAAATACGGGGCGACCCTTTTATTACAATATATGGCGAAGGGTTCCGGGGTCGAGGGTTATATAAAAAGGTTGGAAATTAAAAAAACTTTTTTCTCGAAACTAGTTTGAAAATAATATGTTAAATATAAATTTCTCTACCATAAATTTTTTAATTTCAGTCATCGATCAGGATTTACTGGGAAATGGCCAATGCAATAAAAAAGGCGCCTTTTTGGAGAACACTACACAGTTCCCAGGAATTCAACACCTTTGGTTAGGAAAGGCCCCACTCCTCATGGGTGCCAGTAATGGTGTAAATTGGGTTCATTGCTCAGGTTTTCAGTAAGACAGGTAATGTATACTAATTTTCTATTTTACAGGACACACTTTTCACACACACACACACAACACACACACACACACACACACACACACACACACACACCACACACACACACACACACAACAACCAAAAACGAAAAAACAGTTTTATTTTCAGGGCAGAAAAAGGTGAAAACGGGGCAGCAAAAATCTACTAACCGAAAAAAAATACATGGGGGTTTCACACGACAGAAAAGAAAAAGGACAGAAAATAGAGAGTGGATAAAAAGTTGAAAAGGGGAGGGAAAGAAGAAACATAGATGGGGAGGGACATGCACAAGTGGGAGGACCAAAAACACAGCCTCATGAACCCCCGCAAAAACGCAACCAAACAAAAAAAACCAAAAAAAAACCACATTTACACCCCCAGCCCCCCCCTACAAACCCCCCTACAACAGCCACCCCAACGTCATGCCCGGGCTCCCACTCTCCCCACCACCCAACACCCCAGAATACAATTCTGGAAAAAAAGTTTAAGCATGGTACACCAACGAAAAGGAAAAACGAAAAATGTGTGAGTGGCCTAAAGAATATGGGTGCATACCCAACATCATGCTACAGAAACCCAACTCACAGCATATAACTCATGTGACACTCCAACCAAATATCAGATCATGAGGAAAGATAAAGGGAAACAGAAGGGGAAAGGGAGAAGCTGTACTGCTCATAAAAAAACCATTAAATTTTGAGGTTTTAGAAGGAGGGGCGGGGAAGCAAAAAACTACATGTAGGAAACACTTTTGGTGGCCCGAAAAGAGAACAGTGAGAGTAACAAGCAATGGTTGTTACACTAGCTGAGGTGGCCAGAAGGGCTCCAGGGGGCAGGGAAAAGTTTTTAGCAGGTGATTCAGGCAAAAGAAGTTTGGGAAAAAAACCTGGAACAAAATGGGGGGCAGCAAAGCTGAACCAAAAATTTAAATTTAACTTGATAGTTCACACACTATGGAAATCAATATAAAAAGGCCCCCCCCGGAGCTAGTGATCACTGGTCTGATATTTGATATTTGTAAACGAAAGGTGGAAGGGGAAACGCACAAAAAGGATAAGAAAAAAACCAAACCCCAAACAAGGGGGGCTACAAGGTATAGGGAATTTTCCCGTGTGAGATACAGGAGGAAAGAAACGGGGGGAAAAGCAGTAAATAAAATTTATGAAATATGTGACCAAAATGCAAGGAGGTCAGAAAAAATTCATACCCAACTTAACAAAATCAATAAAAGAGGAGAGAAATTAGACGACGTTTTGATCGCTTGGACAATTTTTAAAATCACTTTTTCAAAAGTGTTATTTTGTAAATGGTCCAAGTCGGACAGAAACGTCGTCTTCCATATGTGGGTTATTTGTGTATCATTCCAGTCACGGTATTGTGCCTTTTTTTGTTATTTAATCAATAGGAAGATCAGAATGAGCCCTTGGTTCACCCAAAGGTATATTATTATTATTATTATAATCAAGGGGGAAGCGCTAAACCCGGAGGATTATACAGCGTCCCAAAGGTATAGAGAGACCAGAACTAACTGAGCTAGAGAATGGAAAAAGTATAGAAGACGAAGGACCCAGGAAAATAAAAAAAAAATTACCGATGAGCAAGAAATAAATGAGTGGATAAGGAAGGAGAACTGGCAATAATTAAAGAACGACAAAACATCGAAGCCTAAATTTGTTTCAAATCTACTTCAGGAAGAAAATAACAGTCAAGACCAGGTAATCAGGCTGAGGAAGGAAGGAGGGGAGATTAAAAGATACAACAAAGAAGTGTGTGAAGAGCTAAACACGAGATTTAAAGAAGTTTTTTCAGTGTAGACAGAATGAACTCTAGCAAACTGGAAAGGCAGGGAACACCAACCAGTTCTGGATGCACTACACACATCCGAGGAAAAGGTGAAGAGACTGCTAAGTGAACTAGACTCCTCAACGGCTGCGGGACCGGTCAACATATCTTCGTGGGTCCTGATAGAAGGAGCTGAGGCACTGTGTGTGCAACTACAATCTTACAAAGGTCTATCGAAAAATGGCGACTGCCTGAAGTGTGGAAAACAGCAAATGTAATCCTAATCTTTAAGAAAGAAAACAGACAGGAAGCATTAAAATACAGACCATTGTCATTGATATGAATTGTAAGAAAGGCGTGGAGATTCTTATCAGGAAAAGACTGGTGGAGCACTTAAAAAGAATAAGCTTACATACGATATTATTATAATCATGGGGGAGCGCTAAACCCGTAGGATTATACAGTGCACGTGGGGGAAGATGGAAGGTATTCAGGCTCAATTCAAGGAACCAGAGCACAGATACAATTCCCTAGATCAAGAGCTCTTCACCAGCGTCAAGGAACCTCCTTTGAGGGGCTTAAACACGATAACCAGCACTGTTTCAGGGAGGGAAAAATGTGATAAGCGGGGTTCCGCAAGAGTCAGTGCTTGGGCCTGTGCTATTTCTGGTATATATGAATGACATAACAGAAAGGATAGATTCAAAAGTGACCCTGTTTGTAGAAGACATGAAGCTAATTTGGAGAATTCAAGTGGATGACGATCAGGCAGGATACAAAGGGATCTGGACAGGCTGAAAGCCTCATCCACTAAATGGCTCATTGAGTTTAACCCCACGAAAATCAAAGTTATGAAGATTGGGTAAGGTCAAAGAAGACCGCAGACAAAGTACAGGCTAGGGGCCAAAGACTGCAAACCTCTTACAATGTAAAGTCTTAGAGTGAGTATAATACCGAGCACATCTCCTGAGGCACACGTCAACCAAATAACGGCTGCAGCATATGGGCTCCTGGGAAACCTAAGAATAACATTTCAACACCTGAGTAAGCAGTCGTTCAAGACTTTATATACTGTGTATTGCCATGCCATATTGGATTATGCAAGCACCGGTATGGATGCCATACCTGGTGAAGTACGTCAAGAAATTATTGAAAGTGCAAAGGTTTGCAACAAGACTAGTCCCGGAGCAAAATGGTATGTCCTACAAGGAAAGGTTAAGGGAAAACAACCTGACGACATTGGAGGACAGAAGGGATACAGGGGGATATAATAACAACATAAAAAATACTGAGAAGAATTGACAGGGTGGATGGTAATAATAATACCTCTATTTCTACAAGTACACTTACAGGGTATACACGCCTAGCTGACATCACTGATATACTACTGTATACAAAGCATCTTGTTATGTACGTAGAGCATTTCGGGCAAATTAGATCAATTTTGTCCCAGGATGTGACCCACATCAGTTGACTAACGCCCAAGTACCCATTTTACTGGTGAATGAACAGGGACAACAGGTGTAAGAAAACACGCCCATTCTTTCCACCCTTACCGGGAATCAAACCACGGGCCGTCAACTTATGGAGTGAGAAGCTTTGCCTACCGGGAAACGGGCCACCTTCATTACACACAGGGACAAGATGTTTCAGAGATTGTTCACAGCAACAAAGGGTCACAAATGGAAATTATTAGTAAGTGTAGCAATCTGGAGAGTGCTGTAGTATAGGCAGGATCCACACATAGCTTTAAGACGAGATATGATAAAGCTCATGGAGAGTGGACGAGCGAAGAGGCGGGGCCAGGAGTAGTGAATCAACCCCCCCTGTGTGTGTACTCACCTGCAAGAGGTGAGTACACACCTATCTCACACAGCCATACACGTACATACTTGGAGTCTATCTGGAGGGTATTCCGTGATCAACGCCTCCGCGGCCCGGTTCACGACCAGGCCTCCCGGTGAATAAGAGCCTGATTAACGAGGTTGTTACTGCTGGTTGCACGCAGTCCAATATACGAACCACAGCCCAACTGATCCGGCACTGACTTTAGGTATTTGTCCAGCTCCCTCTTATTGCTGGTGGGAGGCTGTTGAACAATCTTGGGCCCTGGACACTTTTTGCGTCTTCTCTTAGTGTACCAGTGACGCTCCTACTTTTCACTGGGGGTATGTTGCATCCCCTGCAAAGACTTTTGCTTTCGTATGGAGTGATTTCTGTGTGCATATTAGGGACCAGTCCCTGTAGAATCATCCAGGTGTAGATTATGATATATCTCTCTTGGCTGCGCTCCAGTGAGTACAAGTCAAGTGCTTTTAGGCTTTCCCAGTAGTTAAGGTGTTTGATGGAACTTATACGTGCAGTAAAGGTTCTCTGCACATTCTCTGGATCTGCAATTTCACCTGCCTTGAATGGGGATGTTACTGTACAGCAGTATTCCAGCCTTGAGAGAACAAGTGATTTAAAAAGGATCATCATTGGCTTGGCATCTCTTGTCTTGGATGTTCTCATTATCCATCCTATCAGTTTCCTCGCAGATGTGATCCTTGAAGGTGAAGTCTTCAGACATTACCGCACCCAGGACCTTCACATTACTTTTCTGCTCTATTGTGTGATTTGAGTTTGTAGTATACTCAGTCCTAGTTATTATTTCTCCCAGTTTTCCAAAACAGAGTAGTTGGAATTTGTCTTCACTGAACATCATATTGATCTCTGATGCCCATTGGAAAACTTGGTTTATATCTTCTTGGACCTTTGCTGTGTCCTAAATGGATGACATTCTCATGCACACACACATGTGTACATGTGTATAACAATGGGCGCCTGTGAAGAGAGGGGTCCCACAGGGGTCAGTTCTAGGACCAGTGCTATTTTTGGTATATGTGAATGGCATGATGGAAGGGATAGACTCAAAAGTGTGACTGTTCGCAGATGATGTGAAGTTAATGAGGAGAATTAATTCCGATGAGGATCAGGCAGGACTACAAAGAGACCTGAGAGGCTGAGCACGTGGTCAAGCAACTGGCTTCTCGAATTCAACCAGCCAAATGAAAAGTCATGAAGATTGGGGAAAAGGGGAAAGAAGACCCCAGACAGAGTTAGGGGAGGGGCCAAAGACAAAACTTTTCTAAGAGAAAGATCTTGGGAAAAGCATAACACCCAGCAAGTTTCCGGAAACACCAAAAAACAAATTAAATGCTGAGGGTTTGGGCCCCTGGCAAAGAGCAGCGTTTAACACCTTAGTAAAGGGAAACATTCAAACACGTTCACCCTGTATGTCAGGGCCCCCATGGAGTATGCGGGGACCGTTTGGGCCCCCACCTGATCAAACCCCGTCAATAATTAGAAAAAGTTTCAAAGGTTTGCAACAAAGGGTTTGTCCGGAGTCAGGGATATGTCCTACGACGAAAGGTTAGGGAAAACGGCCCCGCGACACTGGAGTACAGGAGGGTCAGGGGAGACATGATAACGACATACAAAATACTGTGGGAATAGATAAGGGGGACTGAGACGGATGTTTTCCCGAGGGGGCCAGAACCAAGGGGCCTAATTGGAAGCTGAAGACTCAGACGATCAAAGGGATGTTTTGGAAGTATTTCATCAGTCATAGAGTTGTTAGGAAGTGAAATAGTCTAGGAAGTGATGTGTGGAGGCAGGACCCATGCATAGCTTTAAAACGAGGGATATAAAGTCAGGAGCAGAAAGGAGAAGCCCATAGTGATCAGTAAAGAGGGGGGGCCCAAGAACGGTTTTCGACCCCGCCCCAAAAGCGAGTACAAATAAAAAGAACATAAAAACAAAGAAAGGAGGGAAAACTGCAGGAGGGCCCTTGTGGCCCAAAAACTAGGAGGTCCTTTTAAAAATTTATCCACTAACAAAACATTTGCCCAACCCAATTTTTCAATCCCCCGGAAGAAACAAGCCCAAAGTCAAGTCCCCCTCAAACCAACCCCTCCCACTCATGTACTTTCCAACCCAAATTTAAATACCCCCAAAATCCTAGCCCAATAACCCAACAGTGACTGTTTCCCCTCATCAAAAAACCCTATTTCCAACCAATCTTTTCCCATGTCCTTTCTAAATCTAATTTTATTTTAAACCATTTTTCTGCGGGGTTTTCTCTAGGAGAGACACCCCAAGACCTTATTAATATCCCCTTTTTTAAAACCTTCTTCCCCTTTACACTTCGTCAGGTCTCCCCCCATTCTTCGTCTAACAAGTGAATGTAACTTAAGAGTCTTCAATCTTTCTTCATAAGGAAGATTTCTAATGTTATGTATTAAATTTAGTCATCCTACGCTGAATGTTTTCTAACGAATTTATGTCCATTTTGTAATACGGAGACAGACTGAGCTGCATAATCTAGGTGAGGCCTTACTAATGATGTATAAAGCTGCAGTATGACCTCTGGACTTCTGTTGCTTACACTTCTTGATATAAATCCAGTAATCTATTTGCCTTATTGCGTACGCTTAGGCATTGCTGTCTTGGTTTAAGGTTGCTGCTCACCATAACCCCCAAGTCCTTTTCGAAATCTGTATGGCTAAGTTCTACATCATTTAACTTATAAGTACTAGGGTTATGGGTACTCCCAAGCTTCAGAACCTTGCATTTATCTACATTGAACTGCATCTGCCACTTTTCTGACCAAGAATAGAGTTTGTTTAAATCCTCCTGAAGTTCAATAACATCTACGTTTGAATCAATTATCCTACCTATCTTTGTGTCATCGGCGAATTTGCTCATATCACTAGTAATTCCCTCATCAAGATCATTGATATATATTTATAAACAACAACGGGCCCAATACTGATCCCTGTGGAACGCCACTTGTTACAGATCCCCACTCGGATTTAACCCCATTTATGAACACTCTCTGCTTCCTGTCAGTGAGCCATGACTCGATCCACGAGAGCACTTTTCCCCCAATGCCATGAGCTGCCACTTTCTTTAACAGTCTATGGTGCGGAACTCTATCAAAAGCCTTACTAAAATCTAAGTAAATAATATCAAATTCTTTATTGTGGTCAACAGCCTCAAAAGCTTTACTGAAGAAAGTTAATAAATTAGTTAGACAAGACCGGCCTCTTGTGAATCCATGCTGAGTGCATGTGTACACATGTACACATGCACTCAAACACGCACACACACACACACACACACGAACTCACACAACAAACGACCACACAAAAATACATAAGTTTTACGTTCTGTGGTAACTAAAAAAGAAAAAAGGGTTGCCAGAGAGCTGCACAGAAAACCAGGGGACTGGAGGATGATTCTGGGAAGGAAGACTGGTTAGCAGAGCTCATGAAAAGGGAACAAGTCTGGGGAAGGAAGGGAGAAGAGCTTAGCAACAAAATGGAGGAGAGGATGGCTGTGTAGAGCAGGAAATGTGAACTACAAGTCAATGCAGCAGAGGCTAGGATACAGAGCTTAGTGGAGGAACCGAAAAAGCTGAAACAGTTTAAAGAACCAAAGAGGAGTAGTGACATGACATCAGGAGCTGCTTCAACAGTAACAAACGAAGGGACTGAAGGGAAGAAAGGAGTTAAGCTGAACACAGAGGCCCTATCAAGCCACAGCGATGCCCAAGAATAGCCGAGGAGGAAAAAACGACAGGCCACTGAGGTATAAGGACAATAGATAGAATGGGGATTGAAGAAAGGAAAGCTATGTCAGTGGCAATTAATAATAATAATACTATAATATCTTTATTTACAAGTACATGTACATGGTATAAAGATCTAGCTAACAACAACGACATACTACTATATAGAAAGCCCCTTGTTATGTAGAGCATTTCCGGAAAATTAGGTCATTGTCCTAGAGTGCGACCCACACAAGTTGACTAACTTCCAGGTACTCATTTTTCTGATGGTAAACATAGACATCCGGTGTAAAGAAACACGCCCAATGTTTCTACCAGTGCTGGGAATCGAATGCAGATCCTCGCCTTGTGAAGCAAGAGTTTTAACCACCAATGAGGGGGATGACAGGGAGAGGTCAGTTTTTGTTCATGGGCTCCAGGAAGTCGAAGAGGAAACTTATGAAGCAAGATGAAAGGGAGAAAAAAGTGATTGATAGTATCATTAAAGCAATAGGAGAGGACAAAGTGACCCAACTGTCAAATTTTCTGAGAATAGAGGAGTTTGCAAGGAAAAGAAACCGGCCAGTCAAAGTTTTTTTTCAAGTCAGAAACATCACAAAATCGGTCTCCTACTTCCACAAACCACAATGCACCCCCCAAACCAGAGTATTAGGAAGAAAGTTCAAGGTTTGCTACACAAATGTGGAAGGTAAAACAAATAAGTGTGAGGAGTGGGACGAAAGAACAAAGGAGACATCATAGCACTCACAGAAACGAGACTCATAGAGATGATAATGAGTGCGATCTTTCCATCCAGATATCTGATTCTGAAGAAAGACAGACGGAGCAAAGAGGGAGGACGAATTGCACTGCTCATCAAAACCTGGTGTGGATTTGAGGAAATGGAAGGAATGGACAAAATGGGTGAAAGGGACTACATACTAGCAACAATTCAGTTCAGTGATGCACAGCCCACCACAGCAACAGGAGGCCAAGAGAAAAATATGAAGAGAGCAACAAAGCAATGGTGGACACACTAGTTGAGGTGGCCAAAATGGCTCACTTGGATAAGGCAAAGTTACTAGTTATGGGTGATTTCAGTCACAAGGAGACTGACTGGGAATATCTGGAGCTACACAGGGGATCGAAAAAAAGAGAGACAAGTTGGACATGGTACTGGAAACGTTCGTGCGTCGACATGTTAGGGACAATACCAGACAGAGAGGAGAGGATGAACCAGCAAGACTGGACCTTGTGTTCACCTTGAGTAGTTCAGATATCGAGGACACTACATATCAAAGGCCCCTCGGAGCTAGTGATCATGTGATTCTGAGTTTGGAATATATAGTGGAGTTACAAGTTGAGAGGAAAACAAGAGTAGGATAGTAGAAGCCATACTACAAAAGGGAGGACTACACAGTCATTAGGAATTTCCTGCAACAGGATCAATGGGAAAGAGAATTGGGGGTAAAATCAGTAATCGAAATGGACTACACAACAACAAAAAGTAAGGACTTTGAGGAGAGGTTCGTTCCCATTGGGAACAAAAATAATAGGATGATCAGAACGAGCTCTTGGTTCACCCAAAGGTGCAGAGAGGCAAAAATTAAGTATTCTAGAAAATGAAAAATATAAAGAAGACGAAAGACCGAGCAAAATAAAGAGATTAGCCGAAGAGCCAGAAACGAATACGCACATATGAGGAGGGAGGCCAAGTGGCAAAACGAAAACGATATATCATCGACAGCCAAGTGTAACCTTAAGTTATTGAATATCCACACCAGGAAGAAAACGACAGTCAAGGACCAGGTAATCAGGCCGAGGAAGGAAGGAAAGTAGTTCACAAGAAACGACCGAGAAGTATGTGAGGAGCTCAATATGAGATTTAAAGAAGTATTTACAGTGGAGATAGGAAGGACTTCTGAAAGCCAGAATGGTGAGTACATCAACAAAGGATACACTAACAAGTGCTGGGCGAAATACATGCAACCGAGGAAGAGGTGAAGAAGCTGTTAAGTGAACTAGATATCTCAAAGGCGGTGGGACTGGACAACATCTCTCCGTGGGTCCTTAGAGAGGGAGAAAAGACGTTGTGTGTAACACTAACAACAGTCTTCAGCACATCGAAAATGAGCAACTACCCGAGGTGTGGAAGATGGCAAATGTTTGCAACTAGACTAGCCCCAGAGCTAAGGGGAATGTCCTACTAAGAAAGGTTAAGAGAAATTGCCCTGACGATACCGATGGACAGGATGGATGGGGGGACATGATAACGACATAAAATACTGCGAAGAATTGACTAGGTAGACAAAGACAGGATGTTCCAGAAATGGGAAGCAGCAACAAAGGGCCATAATTAGAAACGGAAGACTCAGAAGAGTCAGAGGAATCTTAGGACATATTTCTTCAGCTGTACAGTTGACAGGAAGTGGAATAGTCTGAATAGTGACGTAGTGGAGGCAGAATCCGTATATAGTTTTACTATGAAGTATGTTAAAGCCCGTCGAGCAGGGAAAGACAGGGCCTAGTAGCGACCAGTAAAGAGGTGGGGCCCAGGAGCTGTGATTCGACCCTTGTGCGAGTACACACACACACACACACACACACACACACACACACACACACATAAACATACACACACAGTCGCTCCCAGAGCACTAATACCACAACAGCATTCTCTCACATTATCCAGTCCTGCCTCCCACACCCCAAAATACAGTTCAGGAAAAAACGCTGAAGTTGTGGTACACCAACGCAGATGGAGTAATAAATAAGAATGAGTGGCAAAAAAATCATTGAGGTTTCCAAGGACATTGTGTCACTCACGGAGACGAAGCTCATGAAATTGATGACAAAGGAGGAGGAGGCATTGCGCTGCTCATCACAAACAATTGGAAGTTTTAGATGGGAGAACTAGGAAGATTTGTAGGGGATGACAACACAGAAGGAACACTTCAGACCGCTGGTTCAATAGTGATGATAGCAGTGATGTATAACCTGCCACAGACTAGCAGGAGACCAAGAGCTCGATGAGAGCAACAGAGTAATGGCGGCTACACTAACCGAGGTGGCCAGATGGGCCCAAATACTCGACATGCGGGATTTCAACCACAAGGAGATTGAATGGGAAATCCTTAACCAACATGGAAAACCAGAAGCGTGAAGGGTTAAGATGCTGGAGGCGGTGCTGGAAAAATTCGTGCATCAGCATGTTAGGGTAACAACCAGAGAGAGAGAGGAGACAATGAACCAGCAAGCTGAACCTAATTTTTACCACTAACACTTAAGACTTGGGATATTACAAATGACAGACCCCTTGGCACTAGGGATCACGTGGTCCTGAGTTTAGAATACATAGTAGAGTTGGAGAGTGAAGGACAAGAGAAGTGAAACTCCAAAAAAGAGGACTACACACGTATGTGGTAAATCCTGCAATAAGTACAATGGGAGAGCTAGTGGGTAACGTAGTAAATAAAAGGATTGAACACATGACCACATAGTGAAGGGAGGAATAGAAGTTCGAGCTATGGGACAATAGAAACAATAGGAAGACCAGAGTGAGCCCATAGTTTTCTCAGTGGTGCCAAGTGTGCTAATGCAAAAGAAATAGTATAGGAAGAAAAGAAGTCAGGAAAACTAGGAGTTGAGCTGTAGATCCAGAAATGAATATGCATGAATAAGGAGAGAGGCCCAGCTGCAATACGATAATGATATAGCATCAAAAACAAAATCTGACCCGAAGTTGTTATACAGCCACATTAGGAGGAAAACAATAGTCATGACCATATAATCGGCCTGAGGAAGGAAGGGGGAGAACTCTCAGAGAGCAACCAAGAAATGAGGACCTCAGCTCCAGATTTAGGGAGGTATTCTTAGTGGAGACAGAGGGGCTCAATCCGAGGCAGTAGGGTGCACCAGCAAGTGCTGAACACAGACTGTGAGGTGAAGAAACTGCTATGTGAACTAAATGCCTCGAATACGTTTGGTCCAGATAACATCTCACATTGGGTCCTGATAGAGGGAGTACACGCACTATGCATATTGTTAACATTCTTCAATAAATCTATAGAAACTGAGCAACTGCCTGAGGTATAGAAGACAGCAGACATAGTCCAATTTTTTAAAATAGGAGACAGACAGGCAACACAAAACTACAGACCAGTGTTGCTGACATGTTATTTTTTTTTTTTTTATTATCACACCGGCCGATTTGTCAGCATAGTTGCTGATCCCTGTATTCCCTGTATTATATAGCATAGCATATTAGTATCCTCCATGTGCTTTAGACACGAGATCCCTCGTAGGCCTTTGGCTTGGAGTGACGTCATAGGGATTCACATGGGCAGTGATCCCTCTGTCCCGGTCTCACTCGGCGGCAGACCTACAGTGCGTGAACAGGCTTGGCACCGGGCTCCATCTCTCATCTCAGTCTGACAATACACCTACCATCCTACAAGTGTGTCTACCTTATCCTACGAAATCTCCATTCAAGAACCCTTTACGATAAATGGTGACAGCGGTGAGCCTGTAATTCTGACGATTACAGCGATTTCTGGGAGGAGATAAAGTTGTTCGACCAGCAGAAGGTACGGCCATTTAGTGTTACCCAGTAGGCCTACCGTGGTTCACCCCATTCCAGCTACCTCAAGCAGCTACTTACCTGCTTATACATTATTCTCTGTCTGTCTCTTTGTTTTTGTGTTTTAACTGCTTTTTGCATTACTCCGAGGGGTAGACCGAGTTTGCAAAAATAAGCAGCTTCAGTCTGTGGTGGGGGGTGTTCTAGTACACCGAGCCCAGTCCAGCTAGATACTCCTTTATTTATTTTGCCTGCCAAGCCAGCTTCCACCCCTGTGTTGCTCTCTCGTTGTGAAGTTTTCAAGCTATTCTGTGTGGAGGGTTAAGTTAAGCCAGCTAGCAACTAAACCCTGGTGTCTTACCCCAGTACTCAGCAAGCCACGTGGACTAGTCTTCATCGCTTGTGTTTAAGTTCAATGCATTCTGAGTGCTCCTTGTCATCCTTGTGGTGTTGTAGTTTTTCGGGTGGGTTATTTTACAAGTCGGCTAGAAGTTTACTTAGCGGCAGTGTGGGTTTTCTCAGTGAGGCTTAAGACGTTTCAAACATAAGCCCAGCCACTCACGATCAGTGTTGTCGCAACCATTGCCGGTCTCAGACGTCATAGCTCAGACAATACCCACAATCCCCAACTACTGGCGGACATTACAACTCACCTACCTTCATCAGTGTTTTGGTGCACTGCTAAGGGTTGTTAGCACCTTATTTTAAGGACCCACATAGGGGGTCAAGAGTAGAGTGTGTGCGCGCCATCTTTTATAAAGCTCATGTGTGTTGTCTCTCGCCGATTTAAGCGCAATTCTACGATCATCTGTGCATTGAGGACAGCAGCAAGACGGATATAAATCAATCCATTCAGTCTCATTCATTCAAGATTGTTACAGCTATAATATTTTTTTTTTAGAGACTTTTGCGAAGTGTTGTTTGAGACATTTCTTTTGTTGTTCCAGTGGAATTTTTATCTTAGTGACACTCAGTGACTCTTGATCAGACTCAGTGTTTTTCCATGTGTACTGATTGCATTCATTTTCTTTTAATCTCCTTAATTCAGTGTTAATTTTTCGTGCTTTATTTTTTATAGGTTGTGTTGTGTTTATTTTTGTTATCACACTTGAAGTAAGTACTTTAGGGTTTTCTTTGTTGTGTGATGCAACATATGAGCAGTATAGTACTTGTGTTTACACTTCAGAATTCCAGTGATATTAACTTCGTAAGTTTTTCACCTCATATTCTCGCATCACAACCTCAGTGTTGTCTGTTATTTTTTTTTATTCACAGGACATTTGTGTAATTCTATTTTTGTTCCCTGTGTGTTGAACTTTCTTGTGGGTCATATTCCTTTATTCAGCAGGGTTTTATTTTGTCTTATTTCTCGACAATAGTGCGCCATTTTTAAAGCTCCAGCAAGAAATCTGTTTACAAAAATTTTTTAAAAACATCAAGTTTCATTGCAAGAAATACTAGTATTGTGTGTTTTGTTGATGTGTTCTGCATCACTGTAAGTGTTGTTATTTTTTTTGTTGTGTGTTTTAAGCCACCTTTATTTTACTGTTTTATTGAACTAATTCACTCGTAGTGCAATCCTTTAAGTTCTCCTATATAGTAAATTGTTCTTTTGCTTTGTTGTTTAAGTGCAGTTAAGAGTAAAGTGTTAATTCCTTGATATATTTCCTTTTCTGTGTGTTATAATTTTTATTATTTGCAAATAGACTCATTTTGCTATATTTCTTGTGCCAAATTTTGTGTTGCTATTAATGTTTTTCTTGCAGGAAAATTTTATGCCAGTGTTGTGCAATACCTGTTTTCTTACAGTTGCAGTTTCTTATGCTTGTTTCTGTGCATAGTATTTTATTCTGTCTGTCATTTTATTTTTTTATTTCAGCGAAATTGTGTGTTGTTTTAATTTTTGCACAAGTTTATTGAGTCCATTTTATTTTTTTTTGTGTATTTTCCTTGTTGCATTGAAAGTAAAGACAACTCTGTGCCCTCTACCACTACTCCCTACAATACCCTCACACAACACACCTATCACCATTTATTCAATTTAAATGAAAGTTGAGCATATTAGATTTGAGCAAAGTACAAGTTTCTTGATTTTCAGTGTTTGATAAGTTTGCATAATTCTTATTGTGAGTTCTTTGCTTACTGTGTACTTGTTTCAATTTTTTAATTACTTATTGGGGGGGCCCAAAGATTAGTAGCATTTTTTCATTTAAGTTATTGTGTCATTCTCTCCATTTTTCTTGACTTATGCCCTTCAGTTTTTTCACTGAGAAGATGTCCCAGGGTCACTTTTGAACGTTCACTTGTGTATCATTCCAGTCTCAAAGTCAATATGAATCAGTCCTAGTATACAATATTCCCTTACTGATGAAAGACAATACCTCTTGCCCCCTTGAGCAATTGTGTTTGTTCTCACAGCTTGTATCTGAGATTGTTAAAGTGCTGCTAATGTGAGTTCAGATTAAGTTCCTATAGATCCACGAATTACTTATAACGTAGCGTGCGGTCAGGCACTAGTATTTGTCACTCCTTCTGTGTTCCACCTATACCTTCAGACTTGAGGATAGTGTTCCGCTTTGCACTCAAGTGTCCGGGGGGTCACTCAGCACTGCCTTGATGTGCACAGCTATCCCTGCAATGTCTGCTAGTTCGGTAGTAGTTTCCTCCACAGGGGATGCCCTTGTTCAGATATGGATACTTGCAACTAGTTATGCCATCTCTTGTTTGATGTGACATGCGGTCTGACAGAAAGACGTTCTCTGTTTCTGCATGTGTTTCTCAATAGAGTGTCTGTTGTTGTTTCCTTGTGTTTCAGAAGGTGATCACATTACTAGTTGTCGATATTCAGTGCTTTGTAAGAAGTTATTTCTCGAGTAAATTTAAATGTTAACGTTTGTAATGTGTGTTTCTTTTTTGCTGTTAACTCTCTCACTGTGTGCGACTCAGATTGAATATCAGAATTGTTCACAGTGTTCATTTCTTTCTATTGTGTTGCAGTTTGAGATAGTAGATTCGTTCTCCTTGCTCATATTGCGTGTTATAGCGTTTATTTTTTTTTCAACCGGGGCGGAGTCATCACACAACCCCACCGAGTTTGTTCATTTTTCCTCCAGTAAGGAAGAACTGTTACCTTTTGTCCTGAAAATACAGCCTATGGGATAGGTTAGCCAGATGGACCTTGTCTATCCAGAGTTCAATTTCCACTTTTGAAAATTTTAATGGCAAGTTACAAGTAGTCGCAGATGCTGTTATCACGACACGTTAGTGTTGTTACTGCAGATCCTACTTTTACTGTCGAGATGGATGTCAAAAATGCCAGAGAACCGATCCTCCTTGTGTTCTGGGTGATTCGATTCCTGCTCCAGGAAGTGATATTCTTACTGTGAAGCACACCAGTACCATAGTGAATTTGTAATGCAGCCATGAATTTCTGGATCGAATAATAGTCGAGTTGAGTACTTCCTAGCAAGACGTGCTTTGTAATATCACTGTCATCTAGTGATGTTGTTGGTATCTTTTGTAGATTCTCGTTCGATCTCTCTCAGTTCAAGGCATGTGTTAGACCATTGAAAGAGGAATTCAATCCTCCCAGAGGGTTGATTATCCATTCTGCATAAGTAAACCCCTTACCAGGCGCTGTATTGGGTTTATGTGTAAACAGTCTGTATAATTAGATGTCGTGATTGAATGATTTGTCACAATAGTGGGTTTTATTATTGTGATCAGTTTGTCAGAAATTTTACGTGTTCTCGTTCACTACGTATTCGAGACTTATCAGTCTAGATTTGTGTGCCACGAATCTGCCTTTCTGTTAAACACTTCTTTGTATATTTTTTTTCTTCCTCTGAATTTCCGCTAGAGTGAATGAATACAGATTCGATCGATCAATTCCATCCATATTGTTAATGATTTGTACTTATAGTTGTAATGGATTACGTTAACACCCATTACGTCAAAATCTTGTTGTCATCCATTAGTTCTAAGTTATATAGGCAATTTGTTATTGTTTAGAATCTGCCAGATACGCCTGCTGTTAAGACTTAGTTGTAGTGTATGTCGGGACGAATACGTAACATGACGAGCTGTCGCATAGTTATGATCCCTGTTAATTCCATGTTTTATATTGCATTTGGCATATTAGTATCCTCCTTGTGCTTTAGACACGAGATCCCTACGTAGCCTTTGGTTGGAGATGTGTCGTCATAGGGATTCACATGGGCAGTGATCCTCTTGTCCCGGTCTCACTCGGCGGCCACAGAACCTAAGTGCGTGAACAGGCTTGGCACGGGCTCCATCTCTCATCTAAGTCATGACAATACTCCTACCATCCTACAAGTGTGTCTACCTTATCCTACGAAATCTCCATTCAAAGAACCCGAAAAAAGATAAAACTTTACCATCATTCACTCCAGCATTGTCTTGCCCGAACCAAGAAGGGTGCTATACACTACTGTTTTTTTTTAAACTGCACTTTAACACCCCTCCGTCAGAGTGCAGGAACTGTTACTTCCCATCTCCAGGACTCAAGGTCCGGCCATGCCGGTTTCCCTGAATCCCTCTTAAATGTTTACTGTGCTCAACTCTCCTACAGAAGTAAAGGTATTAAAAACCTTTGTCCTCCATTCATACTACTTATCAAACACGATCACGCATGCCTGCTGGAGTCCAAGCCACCTCGCACACAATAACCTCCTTTACCCCCTCCCTCCAAAACCTTACTAGCAGACCCTACCCCGCCTTCCTTCCAACTTCTGAATGTTACACTCATTGATGTCATTCTGTTTCGCTCCATTCTATCTACATGTCCGAACCACCTCATACAACCTTCATCAGCCATCACTGGACAACAGTTTTGGTAATCCCGCACATCCTCCTAACTTCCTTAACTACGAATCTCTCATTATATTCACACACCCACCATTGCCCTTCAGCATGACATCTCCAATTGCCTCCAGCCTTCTCCTCGCTGCACATTCATCACCCACGCTCTCTACACCCCATATAGAGGTTGGTAATACTATACTCTCATACATTCCCCTCTTGCCTCCAAGGACAATGTTCTTTGTCTCCACAGACTCCTAAGTGCTACCCACTCACGCTTTTTCCCTCATCAAATTCTATGATTCACCTCATCTTTCATAGACCCATCCGCTGACACGTCCACTCCCAAAATCTGAATACGTTCACCTCCTCATTTCTCTCTCCCTCCATCTGATATTTCAATCTTTCATCACCTTCATCTTTTTGTTATCACTCTTAACCTTATCTTTCATGTATTCACCTGTTAATTTTCTTCCTTTTGCACAACACACAAATTATCCACCAATCTCTGCAACTTCTCATCAGTTCTCACAAGAGCACTGTGTCATCAGCAAAGAGCAGCTGTGACAACTCCCACTTTGTGTGTGATTCTTTATCTTTTAACTCCACGCCTCTTGCCAAGACCCTCGCATGTATTGATATGTAAAGTTATGTAGAAGATTATCAAGAGAACATGTTGTAGTGCACATAAAATTCGAACAGCTTCTCTCATGATAGACGCTTATCTTGAAGGTAGGGAAATCATGTGTCACAAACCTACTGGTTTAGTACAAGGAACAGAAGACAGGAGAGAGAGGTTGGTAGGACTGCTTTCTTATTGGACTGTCAGAAGGCTTTCGACACAGTACCACACAAGAGGACTGGTGTGAAAATTGTTAAGCTGAAGGATTAGATGTGAAAAGTACTGCTGTAGATATAGATTTTCTCAACGGGAAGGAAACAACATCTGGCTAATTGTGAAGATGCACGGCCCTATCAGCCCCTTAAAGTTTTGTGGGACCCGATTCCTCTTGGGAAAAAAAAAAAAAAAAAATTTAATAATAATATAATAAGGAAACAAATTTTTAATAATTGCAAAAATTTTTATTTATATGAAATTAAAATGAATATAATCCTACCTGAAAAAATAAAGAAAATTAAAAATATTTTTTTTTTCTTTAAACAAAGCAAAATTTTTTAAAAAGAAAAATAATAAAGCTAATTGTGGGGTTTCCACAATGCCGCTGTCCCGACAAACCTCCAGAATCTTTTTTAGTTTTTAACGCCGTGCCAATATGGATTTTTGGGGATGTGCCTTGTGCCATGAATAAAATAGAAAAAGGCCTCAACATGTGTAGAAGTTCGTAGATCTGTGGTAATGGGTTTCGGAAGTTTCTCCTAAGCCCCCAAATTTAAACCAAAGGGGAAAGTTGGAGAAAAGCTGTTTGGGGATGATGACTGCGCGTATCAAACGAGTGGAGAGAAATGTGGAGTTTTATTAAACCACGCAAATGCTAGTTTTTTCATATGTTTGAAGAGTTTCGTTTAAAAATGGGTTGTTGTCAAAGGACTAAACCCAGATCGCTGTCCAACTTTTGCCACCGGGTTTTTCACATGACGCTGGCCCGGGCAATCAAGGAGATAGATGGGCCGAAAGTCAAGTGAATTCATTTCCGGTCGGAGGGTCCCAAGTCAACTCCCCGGGGGAAAAAAAGGGGGGGGGAATGGTGGTTATAATGTACACAAATTTCAAAAACAAGGCATTCTGCCAAACAAAAACTACCCCCCCATCTTTTCATTTTTTCCAGCCTTTTAAAATAAACTTTTCCCTCCATTGTATGTGAAGGTTTGGTTTCACAGTGGCATTTTGCCGGGGGGTTTCCCAAAAAGGGGTCAGTCTTAGGTCCGGTTTGTTTCTTGTTTTTTGAATGGACGGGGCCCCTACCTAAAAAGTTATCGGGAAAAGGGTGTTCCTGGGGATCAACTTTTCCTCGTGGCTCGTCCATGACCAGGCCTCCGATGGATCGGGGTTTTAATCAACTGGTTGTTTTGGGGCCCATACATTGTAAAATTTACGAACCACAGCCCGGCTGTTTGGGGCACTGGCTTTAAGTTTTTTCATTCCCTTTTGAAGGGGAAACTTGGGGGCTATTGAAAATTTCCCCCCTTATGGCTGGTGGTAGGCTGTTAAAGTCTTGGGTCCTGGACATCATATGTTTTCTCTTCGTTATAATTGGGCGCCCCTTTTTATTTTGGAGGATGTTGCATCGCCTCCCAAGTCTTTTGCTTTTGTATGGAGTTATTTTTTGTGTGCATATTAGGGAAAGTCCCTCCAGAAATTTTAGGGGTAGATTATGATGTTTGCCTGTTTCCCGTTAGTTTCAAGTCAAGTGCTTCCCAAAAAGGTTTTCCCTGTTGTAAAATGGTTAAGGAAAATAAAAATGTACGTTTAAAAAGGGGCTCTGTTTAAATTTTTTAGTTGCGATTTCACTGCTTTGAAAAGGGATGTTAATGAACAGCAGTAT
>NC_069409.1:4060515-4085591 GCF_026875155.1 Cherax quadricarinatus
ACTGGGGGCCCACCTCAAAACTTTAAGGTGATGGACGTTACATCGTCTTCAAATATTTCTGCTTCTATCAACTTTTTTGACTTACTGAAGAACCCACTGTGTAGGCGAAACGTTCATAATAAAATACCCAACGTTTCATATGGTCTTTCCCCAACAACCTGTCGGTTTTTATACCCTTTAAGTTCAATTGTCAAAACTGCAACAAGGGTACTTGGTAAGACCCGCAATCAACTTCGACAACTTCCACTAGTGAAGCGGGTGGATTTGAGAGGGACCCCGACATTCAACATCTGAGTTCTTACCTTTTCCCAGTGGCCTACGTCTCACCTCTTGGGGCTATAAAAAGCTCCATTCTGTCCTTATCTCCATTTGTTTCATACTAGGGCAATCTCTTCCCAGACTGAGGGACTGACCACCTCAAAAATTTAAGGTGATGGGCTGATTTCATCGTCTTTAAGATCTTCTCTTCTATCAAATTTTTTGTACTTGACTGAAGAGCCTCCGGGTTTGGCGAAACGTTTTATAAAAAAGATACCTAACTGTTGCATTGGTCTTACCCAACAAACTGTCGTATTTTATACCATTTTATGTTTAATTGTCAGACACGCAACACAAGGGTATCTTGGGAAACCCAATCAACTTCACAAACTTCCAATGAAGCGGCTGGTTTGAGAGGGGCCTGACTTTCAAATCTGAGTTCTTACCCTCCCAGTGGCCTAGTCCACCTCTTTGGGGCTATAAAAACTCCATTCGTCACTTCATCTCCCTATTGTTTTTATCTATGGAACAAAGCCTTTTCCAGACGGGGGCGACCCCCTCAAAACTTTAAGGGGGATGGGCTGATTTTTCATCGTCTTTAAGTATCTTCTCTTCTACAACTTTTCTTACTTGCTGAAGAAGCCTACTGGTAGGCGAAAAAAGTTCTAATAAGATACCTAACTGTTGCAAAGTGTTTACCTAACAACCTTCGGGATTTTTACCATTTTAATGTTTTAATCTGTCAGCACTGCAACCAAGGGGACTTGGACAGACCTGCAATCAATTTTGACAATTCCCCTAGTGAGAGCGGCTGGATTTGAGAGGGGCCTGAAACCCTTTACATCTGGTTCTTTCCTCTCCAGTGGCCACGTCTCACCTCTTGGGGCTTAAAAAGCTCCCTTCTGTCACTTCATTCCTATTGTTTCATCCTATGGAACAATGCTCTTCTCCAGACTGAGGGGCGACCACCTCAAAACTTTAAGGGGGATGGACTGTTTTCATGTCTTCAAGTTCTTTTGCTTTTCAATTTTTTCTGTACTTGACGAAGAAGCCTACGTGTGGCGAAACTTTTCATAATAAAGAACCAAACGTTGCAATGGTCACCTAACACCTGTGGGTATTTTTTACCATTTTAATTTCAATCTGATTCTTCCCTCTCCTAGTGGCCACGTTCACCTTTTGGCGCTAAAAAAGCTCCATCCTTCACTCATCTCATTTTTTTTCATACTATGGAACAAGCTCTTCTCCAGACTGAGGATGACCACCTCAAAACTTTAAAAGGGGTGATGGACTGATACATCTTTTTTCAAGTATCTTCGCTTCTTCAACTTTTCTGTACTTGACTAAAGAAGCCTATGTTGGGCGAAACGTTTCAAAATAAAGTACCTAACTTTTGCTATTGTTTACCTAAAACAGACTGGGGGAAAAGGGAGAAGAGTTTAGAAACAAAAGGAGAGAGGAGGCTGTGTAGAGCAGGAAATGTAAAACTACAAAGTCAATGCAGCAGAGGCTAGGATACAGAGCTTAGTGGAGGAACCGAAAAAGCTGAAACAGTTTAAAGAACCAAAGAGGAGTAGTGACATGACTTCAGGAGCTGCTTCAACAGTAACAAACGAAGGGACTGAAGGGAAGAAACGAGTTAAGCTGAACACAGAGGCCCTATCAAGCCACAGCGATGCCCAAGAATAGCCGAGGAGGGAAAAACGACAGGCCACTGAGGTATAAGGACAATAGATAGAATGGGGATTGAAGAAAGGAAAGCTATGACAGTGGCAATTAATAATAATAATACTATAATATCTTTATTTACAAGTACATGTACATGGTATAAAGATCTAGCTAACAACAACGAAATACTACTATATAGAAAGCCCCTTGTTATGTAGAGCATTTCCGGGAAATTAGGTCATTGTCCTAGAGTGCGACCCACACAAGCTGACTAACTTCCAGGTACTCATTTTTCTGATGGTAAACATAGACATCCGGTGTAAAGAAACACGCCCAATGTTTCTACCAGTGCTGGGAATCGAATGCAGATCCTCGCCTTGTGAAGCAAGAGTTTTAACCACCAATGAGGGGGATGACAGGGAGAGGTCAGTTTTTGTTCATGGGCTCCAGGAAGTCGAAGAGGAAACTTGGAAACTTATGAAGCAAGATGAAAGGGAGAAAAAAGTGATTGATAGTATCATTAAAGCAATAGGAGAGGACGAAGTGACCCAACTGTCAAATTTTCTGAGAATAGGGGAGTTTGCAAGGGAAAGAAACCGGCCAGTCTTTTTTTTTCAAGTCAGAAACATCACAAAATCGGTCTCCTACTTCCACAAACCCCAATGCACCCCCCAAACCAGAGTATTAGGAAGAAAGTTCAAGGTTTGCTACACAAATGTGGAAGGTAAAACAAATAAGTGTGAGGAGTGGCACGAAAGAACAAAGGAGACATCATAGCACTCACAGAAACGAGACTCATAGAGATGATAATGAGTGCGATCTTTCCATCCAGATATCTGATTCTGAAGAAAGACAGACGGAGCAAAGAGGGAGGACGAATTGCACTGCTCATCAAAACCTGGTGTGGATTTGAGGAAATGGAAGGAATGGACAAAATGGGTGAAAGGGACTACATACTAGCAACAATTCAGTTCAGTGATGCACAGCCCACCACAGCAACAGGAGGCCAAGAGAAAAATATGAAGAGAGCAACAAAGCAATGGTGGACACACTAGTTGAGGTGGCCAAAAGGGCTCACTTGGGTAAGGCAAAGTTACTAGTTATGGGTGATTTCAGTCACAAGGAGACTGACTGGGAATATCTGGAGCTACACAGGGGATCGAAACAAAGAGAGACAAGTTGGACATGGTACTGGAAACGTTCGTGCGTCGACATGTTAGGGACAATACCAGACAGAGAGGAGAGGATGAACCAGCAAGACTGGACCTTGTGTTCACCTTGAGTAGTTCAGATATCGAGGACACTACGTATCAAAGGCCCCTCGGAGCTAGTGATCATGTGATTCTGAGTTTGGAATATATAGTGGAGTTACAAGTTGAGAGGAAAACAAGAGTAGGATAGTAGAAGCCATACTACAAAAGGGAGGACTACACAGTCATTAGGAATTTCCTGCAACAGGATCAATGGGAAAGAGAATTGGGGGGAAAATCAGTAACCGAAATGGACTACACAACAACAAAAAGTAAGGACTTTGAGGAGAGGTTCGTTCCCATTGGGAACAAAAATAATAGGAAGATCAAAACGAGCTCTTGGTTCACCCAAAGGTGCAGAGAAGCAAAAATTAAGTATTCTAGAGAATGAAAAATATAAAGAAGACGAAAGACCGAGCAAAATAAAGAGATTAGCCGAAGAGCCAGAAACGAATACGCACATATGAGGAGGGAGGCCAAGTGGCAAAACGAAAACGATATATCATCGACAGCCAAGTGTAACCTTAAGTTATTGAATATCCACACCAGGAAGAAAACGACAGTCAAGGACCAGGTAATCAGGCCGAGGAAGGAAGGAAAGTAGTTCACAAGAAACGACCGAGAAGTATGTGAGGAGCTCAATATGAGATTTAAAGAAGTATTTACAGTGGAGATAGGAAGGACTTCTGAAAGCCAGAATGGTGAGTACATCAACAAAGGATACACTAACAAGTGCTGGGCGAAATACATGCAACCGAGGAAGAGGTGAAGAAGCTGTTAAGTGAACTAGATATCTCAAAGGCGGTGGGACTGGACAACATCTCTCCGTGGGTCCTTAGAGAGGAGAAAAGACGTTGTGTGTAACACTAACAACAGTCTTCAGCACATCGAAAATGAGCAACTACCCGAGGTGTGGAAGATGGCAAAATGTTTGCAACTAGACTAGCCCCAGAGCTAAGGGGAATGTCCTACTAAGAAAGGTTAAGAGAAATTGCCCTGACGATACCGATGGACAGGATGGATGGGGGGACATGATAACGACATAAAATACTGCGAAGAATTGACTAGGTAGACAAAGACAGGATGTTCCAGAAATGGGAAGCAGCAACAAAGGGCCATAATTGGAAACGGAAGACTCAGAAGAGTCAGAGGAATCTTAGGACATATTTCTTCAGCTGTAGAGTTGACAGGAAGTGGAATAGTCTGAATAGTGACGTAGTGGAGGCAGAATCCGTATATAGTTTTACTATGAGGTATGTTAAAGCCCGTCGAGCAGGGAAAGACAGGACCTAGTAGCGACCAGTAAAGAGGTGGGGCCCAGGAGCTGTGATTCGACCCTTGTGCGAGTACACACACACACACACACACACACATAAACATACACACACAGTCGCTCCCAGAGCACTAATACCACAACAGCATTCTCTCACATTATCCAGTCCTGCCTCCCACACCCCAAAATACAGTTCAGGAAAAAATGCTGAAGTTATGGTACACCAACGCAGATGGAGTAATAAATAAGAATGAGTGGCAAAAAAATCATTGAGGTTTCCCAGGACATTGTGTCACTCACGGAGACGAAGCTCATGAAACTGATGACAAAGGAGGAGGAGGCATTGCGCTGCTCATCACAAACAATTGGAAGTTTTGGGAGATGGGAGGACTAGGAAGACTTGTAGGGGATGACAACACAGAAGGAACACTTCAGACCGCTGGTCCAATAGTGATGATAGCAGTGATGTATAACCTGCCACAGACTAGCAGGAGACCAAGAGCACGATGAGAGCAACAGAGTAATGGCGGCCACACTAACCGAGGTGGCCAGATGGGCCCAAATACTCGACATGCGGGATTTCAACCACAAGGAGATTGAATGGGAAATCCTTAAGCAACATGGAAAACCAGAAATGTGGAGGGTTAAGATGCTGGAGGCGGTGCTGGAAAAATTCGTGCATCAGCATGTTAGGGAAACAACCAGAGAGAGAGAGGAGACAATGAACCAGCAAGCTGAACCTAATTTTTACCATTAACACTTAAGACTTGGGATATTACAAATGACAGACCCCTTGGCACTAGGGATCACGTGGTCCTGAGTTTAGAATACATAGTAGAGTTGGAGAGTGAAGGACAAGAGAAGTGAAACTCCAAAAAAGAGGAGTACACACGTATGTGGTAAATCCTGCAATAAGTGCAATGGGAAAGCTAGTGGGTAACGTAGTAAATAAAAGGATTGAACACATGACCACATAGTGAAGGGAGGAATAGAAGCCGAGCCATGGGACAATAGAAACAATGGGAAGAACCAGAGTGAGCCCATAGTTTTCTCAGTGGTGCCAAGTGTGCTAATGCAAAAGAAATAGTATGGGAAAGAAAAGAAGTCAGGAAAACTGGGAGATGAGCTGTAGATCCAGAAATGAATATGCATGAATAAGGAGAGAGGCCCAGCTGCAATACGATAATGATATAGAAATAAAAAACAAAATCTGACTCGAAGTTGTTTAACAGCCACATTGGGAGGAAAACAACAGTCATGACCATATAATCGGCCTGAGGAAGGAAGGGGAGAACTCTCAGAGAGCAACCAAAGAAATGAGACCTCAGCTCCAGATTTAGGAGGTATTCTTAGTGGAGACAGGGGGCTCAATCCCGAGGCAGTAGGGTGCACCAGCAAGTGCTGAACAAAACCCTGTGAGGTGAAGAAATTGCTATGTGAACTAAATGCCTCGAATACGTTTGGTCCAGATAACATCTCACATTGGGTCCTGATAGAGGGAACACACGCACCATGCATATTGTTAACAACATTCTTCAATAAATCTATAGAAACTGAGCAACTGCCTGAGGTGTAGAAGACAGCAGACATAGTCCAATTTTTTAAAATAGGAGACAGACAGGCAACACAAAACTACAGACCAGTGTTGCTGACATGTATAGAATGTAAAGTTATGTAGAAGATTATCAAGAGAAATGTTGTAGAGCACATAAAATCGAACAGCTTCTCTCATGATAGCCAGCATATCTTGAAGGAAGGGAAATCATGTGTCACAAACCTACTGGATTAGTACAAGGAACCAGAAGACAGGAGAGAGAAGGTTGGGTAGACTGCATCTTCTTGGACTGTCAGAAGGCTTTCGACACAGTACCACACAAGAGACTGGTGGAAAAATTAGATAAGCAGGCAGGAATAGAAGTGAAAGTACTGCAGTAGATAAAGAAATACTCAACGGGAAGGAAACAACACATGCTAATAGTGAAGATGCAACGGCCCTATCAGCCCCTTCAAAGAATATTTGATAGGACCGATTCCTACTTAGGGAAATAAAATATAGAAAAAAAATCAATAATAATATAATAAGGCAAACAAGTTTATTAATAATATGCAAAACTTATATATGATATGAAACAATTAAACATGAATATAATCCTACCTGAAGCACATAATGAAAATTAAATATATATATTTCTTGTAAATCAAAGCTAATATAAGTAAGAAAAATAATAAAGCTAATTGAGGGATTTCCACAATGCCGCTGTCCCAGACACACCTCCAGAATCATTTGGAGCTTGGAACGCCGTGCCAATATGGATATATTGGTGGGTGTGACCATTGTGACCACTGAATACAGTAGAAGATGACCTCCAACATGTGCAGAGATTCAGTAGATCTGTGGTACTGGGTTCTCGGAAGTTTCAACCTAAGCCACTATTCAACCAAATGGAAAGTTGGTGTTGTAACAACTGGAGAACGACTGTAGGTATATTAGGTATGTTAGGGGGCTCTGGTGGCCTGGTGGTTAACGCTCTCGCTTCACACGACGAGGGCCTGGGTTCGATTCCCAGCCAGAGTAGAAACATTGGACGTGTTTCTTTCCACCTGTTGTCTATGTTCCCCATCAGTAAAATGGGTACCTGGGTGTTAGTCGACTGGTGTGGGTCGCATCCTGGGACACTGACCTAAGGAGGCCTGGTCACAGACCGGGCCGCGGGGGCGTTGACCCCCGGAACTCACTCCAGATATATGAAGACTGCAGCGTATCAAAACGAGTGGAAGAGGAACTGTGGAGTTTTATTAAACACGCAATATGCTGAGTTCAACTCATATGATGAAGAGTTTCGTTAAAGATGCAGGTTGTTGTCAAGGATCTAAGCCTAGATCCTGCTGTCCAACTTGTCTCACCGGTGTCACATGACGCTGGCCGGCAATCAAGGAGACTAGATGGGATCCGAAAGTCAAGTGACTTCAGTCCGGTCGGAGGGTCCCAAGTCAACTCCCACTGGGTGGAAAAAGGGGAGGAATGGTGGTAATAATGTACACAACATTCAGAACAAGCATTCTGCCAAACAAACTACTACCATCACTCATTCATACTTCCAGCCTTATATAATAAACTTTTCCCTCACATTAGTATGTGACAAGGTGTCACAGTGCGCACTTTTGTCGAGTGGAGTTCCAAAAGGGTCAGTCTTAGGTCCGGTGCTGTTTCTTGTATATTTGAATGACATGACCTACCTGAAGTCTATCTGGAGAGTGTTCCTGGGATCAACGTCCTCGTGGCTCAGTCCATGACCAGGCCTCCCGATGGATCAGGGTATAATCAACTAGGTTGTTACTGCTGGCCATACATTGTCCAACGTACGAACCACAGTCCGGCTGATCTGGCACTGGCTTTAAGTAATTTTCCATCTCCCTTTTGAAGGAAAGCATGGGTCTATTGATAATTCCCCTTATGGCTGGTGGTAGGCTGTTGAAGTCTTGGGTCCTGGACACTCACTATGTTTTCTCTTCGTATACTAATGGCGCCCCTACTTATCATTGGAGGAATGTTGCATCGCCTGCCAAGTCTTTTGCTTTCGTATGGAGTGATTTCTGTGTGCATATTAGGGACCAGTCCCTCCAGAATCTTCCAGGTGTAGATTATGATGTCTCTCGCCTGTGTTCCAGTAAGTACAAGTCAAGTGCTTCCAAGCGTTCCCTGTAGCTAAGATGGTTAACGGAACTTATATGTAGAGTAAAGGGTCTCTGTACATTCTCTAGATCTGCGATTTCACCTGCTTTGAATGGAGATGTTAATGAACAGCAGCATTCCAGCCTAAAGTGAACAAGTGATTTAAAAAGGCTCATCATTGGCTTGGCATCTCTTGTCTTGAATGTTCTCGTTATCCATCCTATCACTTTCCTCGAAGATATGATAGTGACACTGTTGTTATCCTTGAAGGTGAGATCCTCAGACATTACCACTCCCAGGTCCTTCACATTACTTTTCTGCTTTATTGTGCGATTTAAGTTTGTAGTATATTCAGTTTTCCATAACTGAATAGTTGGAATTTGTCTTCATTGATCATATTGTTTTCCATTGCCCATTGGAAAACTTGGTTTATATCTTCTTGGAAATTTGCCTTGTCCTCACTGGATGACACTCTCATACATATCCTAGTATCGTCTGCAAAGAATGATATAGTGTTATGGTGTACATCTCTTTCTATGTCTGATATGAGGATGAGGAACAGAATAGTGAAGAGTACTGTGCCTTGTGGAACAGAGCTCTTCAATTTGGCAGCTTCCGATTTAACTCTGTTTACCACTACTCTTTGTATTCGGTAGGTTAGAAAGTTGAACATCCATCTGTCCATTTTCCAGTTATTCCTGTAGCATTCATTTTGTGTTTTACACCATGATTGTACTTTTCAAAAACTTTTGCAAAATCTGTGTATACTAGATCTGCATTCTGTTTGTTTTCCAGTGCGTCCAAGACCATATCATGGTGGTGCAGTAGGTGCGAGAGGCAGGAGCGATCTGCTCTGAATTCATGTTGCCCTGGATTGTGCATTTGTTGGGAATCCAAATGGTTTGCAATTCTGCTTCTTAGACTCATTCAAAGATTTTTATGATGGGGACGTTAGAGCTATTGGTTTATAGTTCTTAGCTATTGCTTTGCTGCCCCCTTTATGGAGTGGGGTTATATCCATTAGTTTTAGTGACTGGAATCTCACCTATGTTAATGCTCCTTCTCTATAGCATACTTAGGGCCAATGACAGGGGGTTTCTTGCAGTTCTTCATGTACACAGAGTTCCACGAGTGCATGGGTATGTTGTCAATGGCTTTCTCAAAATCCAGTGGAGTTAGGATTATGTCAGAAATTTGGCATACACTTACAGTGTTGAGAGGCTCAATCATGAAAAAAATATTTTGATTGTCGCTCTTTAGACTGATTAGTGGCTCGCTAAACACGGAGTCGAATTGAGATGTCAGTATCTTATTCAACTCTTTGTTGCCTTTTGTGCAAGTTCCATCTTGTCAGAGCATGGACCCTATAATACATGTGGTTTTTTGCTTTGTTTTTGGCATATGAAAAGAAATATTTGGAATTTCTTTCAATTTCACAAATTGCTTTCAGCTCTCCTGGATCCTGCATGAGTTCATTTACTTAAGCAAAATATTTTTCACTTCCCTGGTTAGCGATTCCTTCCATTGTGAAGGCTTACTCAGCCCTGTAACAACTTCAGTCAGTATTACCAAGGCTGGCTCCTTCTCAGGAAAATTAATGAATAGAAATAGAAATAATAACAGACAATGATAAACACTTTATTATTTAGAAATGGAAACTGTAAAACAATAAAACATGAATGGGTGTCCTAAATGAAAGAAAAATGAAAAATGAAATGAAAAAAATTACATTTGAACTCAACACTAATATAGGTATATCGTGGTAATGGGGTGTCAGGTGTTGGTAACACTGTGTTTTGAAATCGTAGCCATTGCTGATGTGGGGGGGGGGGGGGGGGTAGCAGGTGTTGATGACAACCCACCGGCTCGTTCTTCACAGAGTATAGCCGTGTGTAATTACTTCAGATGACAGGAAAACAGGTTCGTTACCACTGCTATGATGAGGGGTTAGGTCCTGTATTGGCTTACATAACAGGTAAGTAGACTAAACATGGGACGTCTCAAGACGTTAGTCCGTCTCCTTCTATTCTTCTCGTTGGTTGGCAGGTGACCCTCTCTGTTATTCCAAGCTGTAAAGAGAGACAGATTACCCACTGCTTAAGAAATCACTCTCCATAATAAGTACAATACCTAAAAGATGTGGTGATTATTAAAACATTTAACAGATAAAGACTGAAAGAACTAAGTTAATTATTGGTCAAAACTGAAGCTTTCAACCAATAAGTCAACTAAAATATGACCAGGCATGTACTTACAGTAGTGTTGTGAGCTGTGAGTCGAGTGATTTACTGTTTGACCGGAGCCCCACACGTCACCTTTCGGGTGGGGGGGGGAAGATTGAGGGGAAGGGATAGTGGGAGCTAGACTGACCCTACCTTAACAAGCAGCCGGCAATCAAACTATCACTTTCAGGGAGGGGAAAAAAAGGGGGGGGGGAATAGCGGGAGCTGGACTTACCCTACCTTAACAAGTAGCCGGCAATGAAACTATTGTTACTATACACTCCCTCGCTACTCCTATCTATTGAACTTTTCCCTCACATCCATGTTTCAGATAATCTAGCATTCTTGAGGAGTTCAGTGATTCTTCGCCTTCTCCTGTAGAGAGAGCATCTCTCTCTCCAGCTTACTTCTTCTCTTCTTTTTTTAATAGGGGAAATATGCCTTGAACATACTTCATCTACCAGGAAGTTGATCTCTTCAAGACACTGGTTAGGGTCATTGTTATTTAAGATATCTTCCCAACATGTTCCATTAAGGGCATTGTTTACCTGGTACCAGTCTATATTCTTGTTGGTGAAGTGGAATTTGGTGAAGACACTCTCATAGCTGTAAGCATTTTGCTGATCTGGACCCCTGTGCTTGTACGTCTGTACGTCGATTAGACTGTGATCAGATTTAGCTTTTCTATTATGTTTCTTACCAGGTCCTCATTATTTGTAATAATAAAATCAAGTGTGTTCTCCAGTCTTGTTGGCTCCACTATCTGCTGGATTAGGGTGTGTTTATTGCAGAAATTCAGCAGCCGATGTGTGTGTGTGTATGTGTGTGTGAGTGTACTCACCTATTTGTACTCACCTATTTGTGGTTGCAGGGGTCGAGTCTTAGCTCCTGGCCCCGCCTCTTCACCGGTTGCTACTGGGCCCTCTCTCTCCCCGCTCCGTGAGCTTTATCAAACCTCGTCTTAAAACTGTGTATGGTTCCTGCCTCCACTACGTCATTTTCTAGGCTATTCCACTGCCTTACAACTCTATGACTGAAGAAATACTTCCTAATATCTCTCTGACTCATTTGTGTCTTCAACTTCCAATTGTGGCCTCTTGTTTCTGTGTCCCCTCCCTGGAACAATCCTGTCTTTGTCCACCTTGTCTATTCCACGCAGTATTTTGTATGTCGTTATCATGTCTCCCCTGACCCTCCTGTCCTCCAGTGTCGTCAGGCCGATTTCCCTTAATCTTTCTTCATAGGACATTCCCCTTAGCTCTGGAACTAACCTTGTCGCAAACCTTTGTACTTTCTCTAGTTTCTTGACGTGCTTGTGTGTGTGTGTGTGTGTGTGTGTGTGTGTGTGTGTGTGTGTGTGTGTGATTATTCATCTGAGCTACCTCCAGAAATTATTTCTGCTACTACCTCATTTGCTACATTCTTCCATTTTGTATGTCTTAGATTGGGGATGGGGCTAGAAGGTTTTCCAAACAATAGTCAATTTTCAAGAGCTGTTCCTCGAGCTGTTAGGAAGTTGCATCTGGTGGCTTATTACATGCACAATACTAAGTTTTGGTTCTCGATCTTTATTATTAGAACTTCAACTACATCATTTGTGGTGTTCAGTATCTCCGTGCAAATGAGCGACTCTTTGACATACAGGCCAATCCCTCCTTGTTTCCTGTTCTTTCTGTCGCATCTGAAAAGGCTGTACGCAGTTATCCATATTTCATTGTCAAAGGGATCTTTTGCGTGGGTCTGTGAAGGCTGCAAACATTGCATTTGACTCCCCTGGAAGTACACTGATGAAAGGTATTTTGTTGTTGGTGGATCGCATAAGGCCATGTATATTAGCAAATATAAATGAAGTCGCGTTGTGCGTTTGTTGGTGGGATTTTGTTATTGGCATCAGTAGCTGTGATTCTGGAGGGACCACTGGTTGTGTCTCCAGTTCAGCAAGGCTCCAAGGTGGTGAACTATTTCGGTTATTTATTTCCATTTTCTTTCTTCGTTTCCTGCCATTAAAAAATAATCACTTGGTGTGGAGTTGATGAAAACACTGTAACTACCAAGATCTGTTTTATTGAGTGTGTACCTATTGGTCCCTTTTAGGTGGTATGCAGGGCAGGTGGTGTTAAAACTTTTTTATTTTTTTTTTTGAGGACTGAAGAGTGGCACATCTCAGTGTGGAGGAATTTGCAAGAGGTGGATGTATTCCCAATTTGTGCATATCATAAAACTGCGCTACAGTCTTCTAGAGGCAAACAGGACACACACACTGCTGCCAGATATGACGAAAAATCATCTTTTTGTGGTAGCATGTCGTGTGATAAGCATTGGTCCTGCATCTCTGGTAGCTAAGGCCATCAACCCTACCTTTGGAGAGCTGAATTTTATATACAAAGTACATAGCATTTAGTAAGGAACAGAAGCTGGTTAGGAAAGTGTGAGTAGTTGTATGTTAGGGTCGTGTGCGTGCAGAAGACCTAAGGTCACAGACAGAGCCACACACGCCACACACACACACACACACACACACACACACACACCACACACACACACACACACACATATATATATATATTATATATAATATATATATATATAGATATATATTAACATTAAGGAACAGTGCCGTAAATGTTTCATGCCTCCGCATTAGCGAGAGCTGTCACATATGTGATAACACACACACACACTCGTGCACACACACATACACATACCTATTTCCACACCCCGGCCAAACACACACACAACCCCACACAAACCCACTAGTGCACACAAATATACTCAAACCTAAACTGCATGTATACACACACACGCACACACACACACACACACACACACACACACACACACACACACACACACACACAGACAGGAGAGCACACATGGGGGGAACAAAGTTCTATTAGGGGTGTTTTCAATCACAAGGATTGACGGGGAAAACCGGGAGCCCCGGGGGGGCCCCCCGAAACATGGAGAGCCAAGATGAGGTTTGGGACGGGAGCCCTAAAGCATCAACATTTAGAGACCTACCAGAGAGAGGGGAAGATAAACCCACAAGACTGGACCTTTGTATTCACCGGTAGTTCGGACATCGGGGGTATCACCATAAAAGGGCCCCGGGGAGCTAGTATCATGTTTTTGTGCTTCGACTACATAGTTGAGCTCCAATGGAGAGAGAGCAGGAATAGGGGGGAAAACCAAAAACAAAAAAGGGGAACTACTCGGGCATGAGAACTTTCCTTCAAGACTTTCAGGGGGAGGGGGGAACTGACAGGAAACCATACAAAAATTGGACTATTAGCAACAAATGAAAAGGAGGCAGAGGAGGGGTTTTTTCCCCAAAGGAAAAACAGAAAAAGGGGAAGAACGAACGATCCTTGGTTCACTCAAAAGGGTGGGAAGGCAAAAACTAGTGTACAGAAAAGAAAAGGTACAGAAGACAAAAACTCAGGAAAATAAAAAACAGCCGAAGACCAAAACGAAATGCACAGATAAGGGGGAGCTAAAGAAAAATTTAAAAAATGACAAGCATCAAAAGAAAAAGACGGACCCAAACTGTTGTACACCACATCAGGGGGAAACAACATCAAGGACCAGGAAAAGACTGAGGAAGGTGAGGGGAAAAATTCAAAAGAAACGCCAAAGGGGTTTTGCAGGAGCTAACACAAGATTTAAAAGGATTTACGTGGAAACCTAGACCTCCAAGAATGAACGGGGGGGCCCCAGCAAGGCTGGATGGGTACAAAAACCCAAGGAGGAGGTGAAGAAGCGCTAGCGAACTTTTAACCTCAAAGGCGGGGGACCAACAACTCTCTCCATGGGTCCTTTAAAAAGGGAGCAGAAATATTTGTAGCCATTAACAAAAAATCAACACACATTTTAACTGGGGGAACCCCTGAGGAGGGGAAAAAGGCAAATGTAAATCCAATTTCTAAAAAAGGGGGACAGACTGAGGCACTAAACACAGACCCGGATCACTAACGGTTAAGATGCAAGGTCTGGAGAAGATCATCAGGGGAGTGGGTGGGGCACCTGGAAAGAAATAAAAGTAAATTTACAACCGCACGGTTTCAGGGAAGGAAATCCTGTGTCACAAACCACTAAGTTTATGACAGGTGACAGAAGTAAACAAGAGAGAGAGGGGGGATCGACGAATTTTGGACTGCAAGAAGGCCTTCGACACCGTTCCCACAAGAGGTTACGAAAAACAAAAGGACCAGCACACATAAAAGGAAAGGGCCGCAATGGGCAAGAATACCGACAGGGAGGCAACAACGAGTCATGTACCCAAAGATTCAGAGTGGGCCCTGTGACAACGGGGTTCCACAGGGGGCAGTCCTAGGACCTTGCTGTTTTTGGTAATGGAATGAAAAAACGAAGGGGTAACCAGAATGCCTTGTTGCAGATGATTTAATTAATGAAAGAACAAACCGAACAGGGAGGACTACAAAAAGCCTGGACAGGCTCAAGCTGGGCCACAACTGGCCCTTAATTTAACCCTGCCCCAAAACAAAGTCATAAAGGGGGAAGGCAAAGAAAACCGCAGACACAATATAGTTTAGATGGCCAAAGACTGTAAACCTCACTCAAGGAAAAAGATCTGGGGGTGAGTATAACACCGAGCATATCTCCTGAGGCGCACATCAATCAGATAACTGCTGCAGCATACGGGCGCCTGGCAAACCTACGGATAGCGTTCCGATACCTCAGTAAGGATTCGTTTAAGACTCTGTATACCATCTACGTCAGGCCCATACTGGAGTATGCAGCACCAGTTTGGAATCCACACCTAGTCAAGCACGTCAAGAAATTAGAGAAAGTGCAAAGGTTTGCAACAAGACTAGTCCCAGAGCTACGGGGATTGTCCTATGAAGAAAGGTTGAGGGAAATCGGCCTGACGACACTGGAGGACAGGAGGGTCAGGGGAGACATGATAACGACATATAAAATACTGCGTGGAATAGACGAGGTGGACAAAGACGGGATGTTCCAGAGATGGGACACAGACACAAGAGGTCACAATTGGAAGTTGAAGACTCAGATGGATCAAAGGGATGTTTGGAAGTAGAGTAGTCAGGCCATGGAATAGCCTAGAAAGTGATGTAGTGGAGGTAGGAACCATACATAGTTTTAAGGCGAGGTATGATAGAGCTCATGGGGCAGGGAGAGAGAGGACCTAGTAGCAATCAGCGAAGAGGCGGGGCCAGGAGCTGTGAATCGACCCCTGCAACCACAAATAGGTGAGTACAAATAGGTGAGTACACACACACACACACACACACACACACACACACACGATTCGATTCGATAGATTCTAGGTAAGACCCCAGGAAGGGGTGAGCGGGGAAGACTGGATAGACGAAGAGTAGATCTTGAGAGGAGTGTCCTTAGTCTTAGAGAAAGAGCCAGGGCTTGACCCAGCAGCAGAGCTGAACGTGAAGGAGTTTGCAGGAAGGAGCTTGAGAGTCAGGATGCGCGGGCAAGCTTGATCGATGACACGGGAGCACTGCTGTGTGCATCTCATCAGCGTGAGGTGTTGACTGGCGCGAGGCGAGAGGCTGGCTGGTGGCGGCGGCTAGTGAAGACGTGTCTTCTTATGGGCGATCATACCATGTAGTGTTGGAGCCGTTTGTGATTTTTTTATATGCTGATTTTGAGAGCAGGACAAGTCTTACCCTGTGCTGTTTGTCGTTGCCTAGGTCTTCAAGTAATTCGTTGGTGGTCTGTGGGTCGGTTCCAGGTGCAACAGTATAATTGACGTGGTCATGTCTTATGCTGTATATAGCTTGGCCTGCGTGCAGGATGCGGTAGTCTGGTATGAATGTGTACAGGATGATAGGTGCTATGGTTCTGAGGTTCAGGTCTATTCCCGATGTTTCTAATGGGTGTGGAGTTTCTTGTAGCCGACTTCCAGGTGAGTGTATTTTAGCTTTTTTTGCCATTGGTGACTGAGATGGAGATTCGATGTGTAGGTCGGCAGAGGTGGTGGCGGTCTCGGGTAGATCAGGTGAGGCTGCTGATTGGTCAGTGGCTACGGTGGAGTTAGTTGTTGTTGTTGTTGTTGCTGTATCTTGCAATTGGTGTCAATTGCTGGCTGGACAAATACTGTAAGGAAAATGCAGTAACATTCATTGACAACTGGGACCTCTTCTATGGCAGAAATGACATGTATGCCAGGGATAGGGTTCACTTATCTAGGTGTGGGGTGGGAGCACTGGCCAACGCAGTGGAGGGAGCTGTTAGGTCTTTAAACTAGGAATAGTTAATGGTATGGGTTTTGGCGGGGAAAAAAGTGAAGTCCCCGTAGTAATATTATGAGTTTTTAGGGAAACTAGTAATAAGCAGAATGAGGGAATATTGAAAAGCCAGTGACACTGGGTGATAAGGACAGTAATAAATTAGTAGAAAAACAGAAATGAGCAGGAAGGGTAAAGAGAAAGGAGAGTCTTTCAATGTTTATTATGCTAATAGCCGTAGTGCTGGAATAAGATGGACAGTTGAGATTAGTTGCGAGTGCAGGTAACATTGATGAATTTGCTTAACTGAGACGTGGTTTAATTAAAAAAGTCGGGGCATGCCTGCAGAATGTCACATTCAGGGTTTTTAAATTGTTCCCAAGTAATAGAAGAATCGGGAAGGGGGGTGGGGTGGCATTGTATTCTGAGTCACTTTAAATGTTGCATAAAAAGGGGAATTAAATCTAAGTAACACTACAGAGTCTGTTTGGAAGAATTTTTTCAGGGGGGCATGAAAAACTGTTTTAGGAGTGATATACCGTCCCCCAAAACTTAGATGGGGACAAAGGGAGACTACTAGGGGAAATTGTTAAGGCCACAAGGACAAAATTTGAAAATTTCTAGAGACTTAATTTTATCAATTGTTTGGGAATTTCTTGACTGGAATTTAGAATATACGACTTCTTAGAAGTATTCAGGATTGTTTTTTTTGAAGCATTTGTGACAGAACCTACTGGGGGAAAAAACCGCTGACTTAGTTCTGCATACAATGAACACTTTTTTTAAAAATTTAGAAATTCAGAGGAACTGGGGGCTAGCAAAACCACAAATCAATTACATTTAGCATTGAATGGGAAATAAATAACGATAACTCAGTAAAATCACAGATTTTCGCTTAGCAATTTTTATGGGGTTAGGAAACACTTATCATCTGTTTTACGGGGTAACGAAGAGAGCTATCAATATGAATTTTTGAACATTATACATCGCCAAAGAACGTTTTTTCCCCCAAAAGAATTAGGGCAAAAAAGAAATGACCCAAAAAAGGATGAATAATAGGGTGAAAAATTACTGGCAAAGAAAGGAATTATAGGGATACAAAAGAGGGGAGGGGCACTAGAATCAGTATATTGACATTAAGAGGGACATTAAAAAGGGGGTAAGAAAAACTAAAAGGACTATGAAATTAAAGTTGCTAGGGATTTTAAAACTACCCAAAAATTTTTTTTCCCGGTTTAAGAAAAAAAGTTAGAGATAAGATAGGGCCTCTTAAAAATAACTATGGGCATCTTACTGACAAGAATTTAAATGGCTCGATTTTAAATAATTTTTTTCTCAGTTTTTACACAGGAAAACACTAACAATATTTTCCGTAATTAATTTTATATGGGGCCCGAAGAAAAAAAATTTGTAACACACAGCACTAGTGAAAAAGGTTGAGAGCAGATAAAAGACTGAAACAAAAAAAATCGCCGGCACTGAGAGAAACTCAGAGTTCAAAGCTGGAGAAACGGCGATTAACGGAGGGAACAAGAGGTTCTTTGTAATCCTCCCGTTCTAGCCCCCAGGTTAAGGGGGCACTTGGTCGGGGGCCGGGCAACATGGACCCAAAGCTGGGTCAAGAACACGGTGGAGGGGGGGGGGGGCAAAAAACAACTAAAAACCAAAAGACAACGTGGAAATTTCCCCAACCCCTTCTCCGTGCCCCCTGACGAATGGAGTGTTTACGGGGGAGACACAACGGCCCCAAAGGAAGCATTGGCGACGTAGGAGACATATCTAAAAAAACCCCAACGAAGAATCGAGAACGTTTTGGGACAAATTTCCCCCAAGGGGTGTAATGTACCTGAGAATGTGAGTCGACTACTGCGAGCATCACGGGGGATGACGCCAAGGAAGGAAAAAAACTTGTCGTTTTGGGGATACCCAGATTGGTACATGGATAGGACTTTCTGCTTGAAGGATAGGAGTAGGAGGCAGAGAGTGTTTTTTCCCTGGGGCTGGGATGAAGGATAGGGTTTACCTTTGGGATGACATCATGAGAGGTAATGGGGCAACCCATTATTTCTCGTGGGGAGGCAACGTGTTGGGCAGACGTAGGAGTGAGACCTGTTAGCACTATAGGTCAAAACAGAGATAATTAGGGGGAAGGGTGGGAAACCTGTCATTGTGGCTTTTTTCCCAAGGAGAGGAGTTGGAAATAAAATGGTTTTTCCAAGCAATTGGTGTCAATTGCTGGCTGGACAAAACTGAAAGGAAAATGCAGTAACATTCTTGAAACTGGGCCCTCTTCTTTGGCGAAATAAAATGTTCCAGGGAAGGGCTTCACTTATCTGGGTGGGGTGGGAGCACTGGCCAATGCAGTGGGGGAAGCTGTTAAGTTTTTAAAACTAGGAAAAAATGTGGTAGGTTTTGGCGGGAAAACTGTGAATTCGCAGGGAAAATTTAATTGGAATTGGGAGAACTAGTAATGGGAAAAATAAGGGGATTTTGGAAACCCAGGGCCTTTTTGCAAGGAAGAATAGGTTTAGTGGAATAACAGAAAGGAGCAGGAGGGTAAGAGAGAGGAGGTCTTTAAATATTATTCCCCAATGTCGCAGTGCTAGGAAAAAGATGGACGATTGGATTATTTGCTAGGCGGGTAACATTGATGTATTTGTCTTTACGAACAGGTTTAATTTTCAAAAGTGGGGACATACTGCAGAATGTCACATTCGATTTTTTTAAAATGTTCCAAGTAGAAAGAAGTGTGGGAAAGGGGGGTGGGTGGCATTGTTGTCCGGATCACTTAAAACTGTTGAAAAAAAAGGGGAAATTTAAAGTCTGAAGAAAATCAACGAGTCTGTTTGGATAGAATTTTCAGGGGGGGTATAAAAAAATTAATTTTAGGGTGTGAATACCGTCCCCAAATTTAGATAGGGACCAGGGGAGACTACTATGGGGGGGAAAATTGTTAGGCCAAAAGGCACGTAATGTATTTAATTTAGGAGCTTTAATTTAGTCATATTGATTGGAATTTCTTGACTGGGAATTTAAATATAATTTTCTTAAAGTATTCGGATTTTTTTTTGAAGCAGTTTGTGACGAATGACAAGGGGAAATAACCTGCTTGATTTATTTCTGGCTAACAATGAATCCTTGTTAAAAATTTAAAGTTTCAGAGGAACTGGGTGTTGCGACCACAAATCTTTTACATTTGCATTGAATGGAATATGATAGTGGGGAAAAACTCGTAACAGCCCCCAAATTTTCGCTTAGCAGATATCGATGGGCTCAGAGAACATTTCATCTTTGACTGGGGGAACGAAGAGAGCTATCAATATACAGTTTTTCCCGAACATAATAGCTGCTCAAAGAAAGTTTATCCCTTTAAAAAGTTAGATCAAATAGAAAGACCCAAATGGATGAATAATAGGTGAATATCTACTAGGGCATAAAAAAAGAATTTATGGGGTTCAAAAGAAGGGTGGTCATTTATGAATAAAATATTGACATTAAGAGGGACATAAAAGGGGATAAGAAAAGCTAAAAAGGGGCTATGAAAAAAGTTGCTAGGGATTTAAAAATAACCCAAAAAATTTTTTTCCCGATTTGTAAAAAAAAGTCAGAGATAAGATAGGTCCCCTTAAAAATAAAATATGGGGATCTTACTGACAAAGAGAATGAATGTGTCATTTTTATATAATTATTTTCTCTCGTTTTTACACAGGAAGACAAATAATATTATCCGGTAATTAATTTTAATGTGGGCCAAAGAAGGTAAATTATATAACATCACAGTCACAAGTGAAATGGTTGTGAAGCAGATAGACCGACTGAAGCAAAATAAGTCACCGGGGTCCTGAAGAGGTTTTTTCATAGGGCTCTTAAGGAATGCAAAATGAACTCTGTGAACCATTAACTAATATTTTTAATTTATCTCTTCAAACAGGTGTAGTGTCTGATATGTGGAAGATGGCTAATGTAATTCCTATTTTTAAAAACAGGGGACAAGTCGTTACCGTCAATTACCGCCCAATAAGCCTGACCTCAATTGTAGGAAAATTACTAGAGTCAATTATAGCTGAGATTATAAGAAGCCATCTCGATAAGCATAGTTTGATTAATGATACTCAGCATGGATTCACAAGAGGCCGGTCTTGTCTAACTAGTTTATTAACTTTCTTCAGTAAAGCTTTTGAGGCTGTTGACCACGATAAAGAATTTGATATTATTTACTTAGATTTTAGTAAGGCTTTTGATAGATTTTCCGCACCATAGACTGTTAAAGAAAGTGGCAGCTCATGGCATTGGGGGAAGGGTGCTCTCGTGGATCGAGTCATGGCTCACTGACATGTAGCAGAGAGTGTCCATAAATGGGGTTAAATCCGAGTGGGGATCTGTAACAAGTGGCGTTCCACAGGGATCAGTCTTGGGCCCATTGTTGTTTATAATATATATCAATGACCTTGATGAGGGAATTACTAGTGATATGTGCAAATTCGCCGATGACACAAAGATAGGTAGGATAATTGATTCAAACGTAGATGTTAGGGAACTTCAGGAGGATTTAAACAAACTCTATTCTTGATCAGAAAAGTGGCAGATGCAGTTCAATGTAGATAAATGCAAGGTTCTGAAGCTCTGGAGTGCCCATAACCCTAGTACTTATAAGTTAAATGATGTAGAACTTAGCCATACAGATTGCGAAAAGGACTTGGGGGTTATGGTAAGCAGCAACCTTAAACCAAGACAGCAATGCCTAAGTGTGCGTAATAAGGCAAATAGATTACTGGGATTTATATCAAGAAGTGTAAGCAACAGAAGTCCAGAGGTCATACTGCAGCTTTATACATCATTAGTAAGGCCTCACCTAGATTATGCAGCTCAATTCTGGTCTCCATATTACAGAATGGACATAAATTCGTTAGAAAACATTCAGCGTAGGATGGTTAAATTAATACATAGCATTAAAAATCTTCCTTATGAAGAAAGATTGAAGACTCTTAAGTTACACTCACTTGTTAGACGAAGAATGATGGGAGACCTGATCGAAGTGTATAAATGGAAGATAGGTATTAATAAAGGGGATATTAATAAGGTCTTGAGGATATCTCTCCAAGAGAGAACCCGCAGTAATGGTTTTAAATTACATAAGTTTAGATTTAGAAAGGACATAGGAAAGTATTGGTTTGGAAATAGGGAAGTTGATGAGTGGAACAGTCTACCTAGTTGGGTTATTGAGGCTAGGACTTTGGGTAGTTTCAAATTTAGGTTGGATAAGTACATGAGTGGGAGGGGTTGGATTTGAGTGGGACTTTCACATCCGAGCTTATTTCTTGGGTAGCATTGGAAATTGGGTTGGGCAAATGTTTTGCAATGGGTCAGGGAATACCTGTCGGGAACACATCAGTAAGTCATGGTACGTGACGAGATGTGAGAGAGCTCATGTTACTTCTTTGATGTCGTAACTTAAAGATGGAGCAGAACAGAGTCTGTTTGTGTAGAGTTTGTGGAGTGTCAAGAAAAACTAATTCTAGGTGTAATATACCGAAGTCCAGGCTTGGATCACGATAGAGGGAGACTTCTTTGGGACGAAATTGTTAGGGCTTCTGGAGACAGTAACACAGTCATAGTAGGGGACTTTAACTTTAGTCATATTGACTGGAATTCTTTGACAGGTAATCTAGAGTCCAGAGACTTTATGGAAACAGTTCAGGAATGTTTTCTGAAACAGAGCGTAACTGAGCCTACCAGGGGTAATAATTTGCTAGACATAGTCTTGTCAAATAAGGAAACACTCGTGAATAATCTGCAGATCACTGAAGAGCTTGGCGCAAGTGATCACAAATCCATCACTTTTAGCATTAATTGGGAATGCAAGAATAATGATAATACAGTAAAAATCCCTGATTTTCGTTCTGCTGATTATAATGGACTTAGGGAACATCTGTCTAATCTTGATTGGGGTTATCTAGCTAATGATTTTATTGACGATAATCATACTTATGAATATGAAGGAATCTGCTTTTACGATTGTTTTCTTAATAATGTACACAGTGCCCAGAGTATATACATTCCCCAGAGAGAAATTAGGTCTAATAATAACGATCCCAAATGGGTTAACAGGAGGCTAAAGCATCTATTAGGGGAGAAAAGGGGAATTTATAGGCGCATCAGAAGAGGAGAGGTTAACCTTACTGACCAATATGTTCAGCTTAAAAGAGAAGTAAAAAAGGCGATTAGAAAGGCTAAACGTGACTATGAAATTAGAGTTGCTAATGAATCAAAGAATAATCCAAAGGGGTTCTTTCAAGTGTATAGGACGAAGGTGAAGGAAAAAGTAGGACCTCTGAAAACTGGGAATGGACAGCTGATGGATAATGAACTGGAAATGTGTTCCTTATTTAATAACTATTTTTTGTCAGTTTTCACACAGGAAGATATAAATGAGATTCCAGTAATTAACAATTATTTAGTTCCTGATGAATTTAAGTTAACTAATATAACTGTCACGAGGGACATGGTTATTAAGCAGATAGACAAACTGAAACAAAATAAGTCCCCGGGACCCGATGAGTTGTTTTCCAGGGTACTTAAGGAATGCAAGATGGAGCTTAGTCAGCCATTAATGAGTGTATTCAATGCGTCCATCCTTACCGGTGTTGTGCCAGAGTTGTGGAAGATGGCTAATGTGGTTCCTATATTCAAATCAGGGGATAAGTCCACTCCTTCAAATTACCGTCCAATAAGCCTGACATCTATAGTGGGCAAGTTATTAGAATCAATTATAGCTGACATTATCAGAAGTCACCTTGAAGAGCATAACTTGATAAATGAATCTCAGCATGGATTCACGAGTGGTCGTTACTGCCTGACAAACTTACTGACGTTCTTCAATAGAACATTTGAGGCAGTTGACAGTGATAAGGAATATAATATTGTTTATTTGGATTTTAGTAAATCCTTCGTTAGAGTACCTCACAAGAAGCATTGTTCCGTTGTCTGAAACAATATTGTTTCAGACAACGGAACAATGCTCTTCTCCAGACTGAGGGACTGACCACCTCAAAACTTTAAGGGTGATGGACTGATTACATCGTCTTCAAGTATCTTCTGCTTCTATCAACTTTTCTGTACTCGACTGAAGAAGCCTACTGTGTAGGCGAAACGTTTCGAAATAAAGATACCTAACTGTTGCATATGTGTCTTACCTAACAATCTGTCGGTATTTTATACCATTTTAATGTTCATCCCCTTTATTAATACCTATCTTCCACTTATACACTTCGATCAGGTCTCCCCTCATTCTTCGTCTAACAAGTGAATGTAACTTAAGAGTCTTCAGTCTTTCTTCATAAGGAAGATTTCTAATGCTATGTATTAATTTAGTCATCCTACGCTGAATGTTTTCTAACGAATTTATGTCCATTCTGTAATTATGGAGACCAGAACTGAGCTGCAAAATCTAGGCGAGGCCGTACTAATGATGTATAAAGCTGCAGTATGACCTCTGGACTTCTGTTGCTTACACTTCTTGATATAAACCCCAGTAATCTATTTGCCTTATTACGTACGCTTAGGCATTGCTGTCTTGGTTTAAAGGGTTGCTACACCATAACCTCCAATCCTTTTCGCAATCTGTATGGCTAAGTTCTACATCATTTAACTTATAAGTAAGTGCTATGGTTATGGACACTCCCGAGCTTCAGAACCTTGCATTTATCTATACTGAACTGCATCTGCCACTTTTCTGACCAAGTGTAGAGTTTGTCTAAATCCTCCTGAAGTTCCCTAACATCTACGTTTGAATCAATTATCCTACCTATCTTTGTGTCATCGGCGAATTTGCTCATATCACTAGTAATTCCTCCATCAAAATCATTGATATTATAAACAACAACGGGCCCAACACTGATCCCTGTGGAGTGCCACTTGTTACAGATCCCCACTCGGATTTAACCCCATTTATGGACACTCTCTGCTTCCTGTCTGTGAGCTATGATTCGATCCACGAGAGCACCCTTCCCCCAATGCCATGCGCTGCTACTTTCTTTAACAGTCTTTGGTGCGGAACTCTATCAAATGCCTTACTAAAATCTAAGTAAATAATATCAAATTCTTTATCATGGTCAACAGCCTCAAAAGCTTTACTGAAGAAAGTTAATAAATTAGTTAGACGAGACCGGCCTCTTGTGAATCCATGCTGAGTATCATTAATCAAGCTATGCTTATCAAGATGGCTTCTTATAATCTCAGCTATAATTGACTCTAGCAATTTGCCTACAATTCCGGCCTCTTGTGAATCCATGCTGAGTATCATTAATCAAGCTATGCTTATCAAGATGGCTTCTTATAATCTCACTATTTAAATTGACTCTAGCAATTTGCCTACAATTGAGGTCAGGCTTATTGGGCGGTAACGACTTGTCCCCTGTTTTAAAAATAGGAATAACAATAACCATCTTCCACATATCAGACACTACACCTGTTTGAAGAATAAATTAAATATTAGTTAATTTAAAA
>NC_069409.1:4086091-4106091 GCF_026875155.1 Cherax quadricarinatus
TCCCCGCAATGACTCCCTTTATCCCCCCAGACTGAATTTAGTACTTGTAGCCCCTTTCGACTTTTCGACAATTCCTTCCTTTCCCTTAAATCAACATCGTTTTTTAAATGATCGTGCAACTCCTCCCCCTTTCCCCTTTGCTCCTCTATCTTTCCTCGGGATGATATTTTGAGGGGGAAGATTTCATCTTTTAATCCCAGGATTTATATTTGGGGTGCTATGTCTTCCTACCACCCTCAACTTCTTTTCTAAAATTTGTTTTTCCCTGGGTAAAACGTTGTGGGGGGGACGGGAGACCTGGGGGGAAGTTTGGGGGGGTTTTGTAGGGGTTAATTGGTGTGGGGGACGTGGGGGCAGGGGGTAGGGGGTGGGATTTTTGGGGTTAGATTGTTTGGTTTCAGGGGGTTTGTCAGGGTTTGTGCCTTTCTGTAGGTGGGTCGAGGGGGGTTGTATTTGTTTTCTTCCTGAGTCGGGGTTCTCTTGCCTCTTCATCTTTGCTCTCTTTCCCCCTAGTTTGTTTTCTACCCCCCTTTTTCCAAGATACCCCCCGGTATTTTTGGTCGCCCCTTTAGCGTGCTTTTTTCCTGGATCCTGTTTTGAGTCAAACTGCCTTAAAAATAATTTTGACTGGCCAGTTTTATCCTCTTTCAAATCACTCTTATCCAGAAAAATTGCACGGGTAATTTCATCCTCTCCAAATTTTTTAACCAAATTTTTTTCAATCACTTTTTTCCCCCCCTGTCTTCTTTTTTTCTAAGTTTCCGTCTTTTCCAATCCCCAGTGATCGAAGACTTCTCCTTTTTCCCTACATCCCCTTTTGTGATAATTCCCATTCCCTGTTGCCCGTCATTTCTTTGGTTTTTTGACTGTTTCAATTTTTTTTTTTCCTCTTCAAAGCTCTGATCTTAGCTTTTGCTACTGGGGCTTGCAGCTTCATTTCCTTTTCCTGTAGATATCCTCCCCCCTTTTTTCTTGCTACCTTCTAGTATTTCCCCACCTTCGTCCCTTTTTTCATGACTCTGCCACTCAATCTTCTCTCCGAGCTCACCCACCAGTCCCAACTTTTTGGGGAAACCCTTTCTTTTTTTTTGACACCAAAAAAGTTTTTTCGTATGTCATTTTTCCATGTTTGGTGTGGTGTGGTTGGTGTACTCCCCTATTGTTTTCACCTATTGTGGTTGCAGGGGTCGATTCATAGCTCCTGCCCTGCCTCTTCACTGATTGCCCGGGGGTCCTCTCTCTCCCGCCCCTGACTTTATCAAACCTCGTTTTAAAACTATTAGGGTTTCCGCCCCACTACGTCACTTTCAAGCTTTCCCCCCTCACTATCTATACTGAAGAAATCTTCCTAACATCCCTTTGATTCATTTAAGTCTTCAGCTTCCCAAATTTTGACCTCTCGTTTCGTTCCCTCTATGAACTCCCTCTTTTGTCCACCTTTTCTATTCCCTGCAGTATTTTATATGTCGTTTTCATGTTTCCCCCGACCTCCTGCCCCCAGTGTCATCACCCTTTCCCACCTTTCTTCGTAGGGCAAACCCTTGTCTGGGACTAGTCTTTTTTGAAACCTTTGACTTTCTCAATTTCTTGAGTGCGGACCGGGGGGGTTCCCAAAATGGTGCTCATACCCCGTATGGGCCTCCTAAATGGTATACAAGTCTTGAACGATTCCTTACTGAGGGATCGGGAAAGCATCCCTAGGTTTGCCAACCCCGTATCTGCGCAGTTTCTTATTATGTGCCCCCAGGAGATATGCTCGGGTTAACTCCCCCAATCTTTTCCTGATGAGGTTTGCAGCTTTGGCCATTAACTAATTGGTCTGTCTTCTTTGCCCTCCCCCAAACTTCATGACTTTTTATTTGCAGGGTAAACCAAGGGGCCAGTTGCGAACCAGGCTGTAGCCGTCCGGTCCTTTGAGTCCCCGCCTGTATCGTCCGATTTTTAATTTTTCATTAACTTCCTCATCGCAAACAAGGACACTTTTAGTCATCCTTTTCCGTTTTGTCTTCACATATACCAAAAAAAGCACAGGTCCTAGGACTGCCCCCCCCCTGGGAACCCAGCTTGTCAAAGGGCCCCCCAAACTGACACCCCGTCATGTACAATGAAACCCTTGTTGCCCCCCTTCAGGGATGCTCGATCCATTTCAGTCCTTTCCGTTATTGGCCTGATCCCTACTTTTTCAGAACCTGTTTTTTTGGGCTGTATCGAAGGCCCTTTTTCAGTCCAAAAAAATGCAGTAGACCACCCCACTCTCTCTTTTCTTTCTTTTGTCACCTTTCATAAACCCCGTAGGTTTTGGGCACAGGATTTCCTTCCCTGAAACCGTGCTGGTTTTCAATTATACACTTTTTTTTCCCAGGTGCTCCACCAACTCTCCTTCTGATGATTTTTCTCGATGACTTTTTCATACTATACACTTATTGATACAATTCTGAATTAATAGCCTCATGTCTGATCCTCCCATTTTAAAATTGGGATTACATTTGCCATCTTCATACCTCAGGGATTGCCCTTATCAATGGATGTGTTGAAGATCTTTGTTAAAGGCACACACAGATCTCTGCTCCCCCTCTTAGGACCCACGGAGAGATGTTGTCTGGTCCCACTGCCTTTGAGGAGTCAAGTTCACATAGCAGCTTCTTCACCTCCTCCTTGGATAAGTGATCCTCATCCATCACTTGTTTGTCCCCTCTGTTTTGATTTCCTGGATCCCTACTGTTTCCGCTTACATACATCTTTAAATCTCTCCATACCTCTCGTCGTTTCTTGTGGAACTCCCCCAACACCCTTCCTCAGTCTGATTACTGGTCCTTGACTTGTTGTTTTCCTCCTGAAAGTGGCTATACAACAGCTTCGGCCAGACTTGGACTTTCGATACTATATCATTTTCATATTGTCGCTGAGCCTAACTTCTTAACTGGTGCATATTCGTTCTGCTTCTTCGGCTAATCACTTTATTTTCCTGAGTTCTCTGTCTCTGTACCTTTTCCATTCCTATACACCTATTTTGCCTCCTACACCTTTGGTGAACAAGGACTCGTTCTTTCTTCCCATTAATTCTGTTTCCCTTTGGAATCAAACCTTTCCTCTGCCTCCTTGCATTTTGTCCACATATTCATCATTTCTTGTACTGGTTTTCCTGTCAGTTCCCTCTCCCAACTGAATGCTATGCAGAAAGTTCCTCATGCCGAGTAGTTCCCCCTTTATGTGTGTGTGGTTTGTGTGTGTACATATAATTATATATAATATATTAATATATATAATATATATATATATATATAAATATATAATATAATATGATGGGTGGTCCACCTCTGGTAAATTTGTGGGACCCATAGCCTCGGAGAAGGTGTTAAAAAGGGCTTCAAGGAAGAATATTTGGATTTCTTCCTGAGCCATTTAGAATTAACCACTTCCCCTAACCACCCCATCTTTTAAAACTATTTATTTTTACCAATAGGAATATTTATTACATAATATGGCACAGAAGATTTAAGAGATACATTGTTTGATATAAAGTGGCATATAATAATATATATATAATAAATATAATATATATATAATAATATATAAATATATATTATATATATATATATATAATATATATATATTATATATATAAATATATATTATATATATATATATACATGTTGTTACGTGTGTAAACGATTATAAGGGCGAAAAATCTCATCCGCTCCTCAGAGCTGGGCGTGTGCCCAAAATGCAGCATGCATTACCCCTTTGAACAGCCGCGCCTGAGCCGCTGGAACAGAAACTAAGCTGCCCTGGGATCCCTAGTTTACCTCTGATGAGTCTTTGTTCCCAGCTCCTTAAGGAAATATAGATGCACTCTTTCCCCATGAGCCAAGGGTCTCTGAGCGCAATGGGAACAAACATAAAATGATGGGCAAGTTCTCCATATTTATCTAGACTTTTTGGGACTCCCAAAAGCTGCAGCTCCCCTCCATCCTCCCTGGTTTATTGGAGATATGGTATCAGCCAAGGTAGATGCACATGTATAGTCCCACACCACCTGCTTCCATCTGTTCCTGCTGAAGGGTGATACCATCAGATCCTTCAGACGCCCATCAGATCTGCATAGTTGGTGTGGCTCCCTTACTGCTGGGCATCCCAAGCTTGTTGTGAGACAACCCTTGAAATGTTATTAACCTCCTTCATTGTCTTGCAAACTTTTCCCCTCGATTTACGCACACAAGACCATGGTACCCGAATCGGTCGCTGCTTCACTTCCACAAAATACACCTGTGTTCGCGAGAATAGGGCTGCAAGTCGAGGGCAAACAGCCTATGCGGATGGTCTGTGGGTCGAGGCTGTGTGCCAAGGCTGGGGTTGGGAACAGCCAACAGAAAGTCCCCAGCAATGAGGGGCTCTCACTGCCAGCAAGCGGGCTCTATCCTCCCTGACAACCTGAAGCATCGTTGAGGCAATTTTCCACTATTGGACCATCCCAGTGCGATTGTTTGTAGTTGTAGGGGGGAGCAGGTCTGTTTCAGAGCCGTTAGATTTATCCCAGATCATTGCTCCGTCAATGAATTATTGGTCCTGGGCTCCAATCTTGGTCCTAAGATGTTCAGGAGAAATCGCTGCACAAGCTCTCTGATGCAATACACGAGGACAGAAAAGCAGGTAACGTGCAATCCGTGATAGACTTGTGGACACAATGCCTCCTAAGTCTGACTGAATTGTAGCTTGGTTCCACTGCCCGTCTTCCTAGATTAAGGTTTAAGTACTTTCGTAAAAATCTTGCCTCAGAAATACTGTCATATTCGTTGCAGTATAAGGGTTATCATATGAAGTTGCACATCTTAGGAAATATGTCAACGCTGTGCAGACTCAAGCACTGTTTGTTGAGAAGGTACAAGGCATCGTGGGTGGTCCAGATTGCCTATTCCGTTTGTTCATACTCCTTAACTCTTTCCAATTTTCTTCCTGAGAATTGTGTCAATGGCATTGCCTCCCAAGGAGCCCTAGCAAGACCTATTTGTGGGCAATGGACTGCTGCTCCTGGAGATTTTGATCTCACTGCATTTATCACTTTTTGACTGATGGATGATTTCACATTTGGATGGATACCCCCCCTCCCCCCCCCCCCCCCCCCCCCTCGGATGAGACCCATTTCCTGTCCACCGTGTCATTACCTGTGTAATGACATGTAGGAGGGACTCCTTTGTAACTGCAAGTGTGCCATCATCTAGGAACCAAGATGTTAGCTCGCAGGTCAGTCTGACTGTGGATTTTCCTAACTGCAATACAGAAGAGAATGGTGGCAAGAGACTCCTAGTTGGACACCCTCCGATGATGTGATTTCATGCTCTCCAAAGAGAAGCAATTGTTCCTTGCTATACCCAGCAGAAACAAAAGGGCAGAGACAGGGAAATGTTCTTGTACTGCTGCTATACCACGACTCTTTCAGGAGATTGAACGCATTCTGAAATCTAATTTACCACGCATTGTCCTCAGGCAGGTTTTGATATATGCCCTGTTGCATGAACTGCTGCTTCACTAACCTTGAGAGACCCCCAAAGCCAAGCTGGTTTGGTTGAAGCATCATGGCTGCCTGTGCACGAATACTTCGGACAGCAGCTTTTGGATCAGGCTGCGTAACGTGTAGCCTACTGCAATTGGCCGGAAATTCCTCCATCCTTCTTTTTAAGTGCACAACGTGTTTCACCAAAAAAGACAGGTCTAATTTCATCAGTAATACAGCACCAGCCAAGGAATTGTTGACGAACCTTGTGATCTCTAAAGCAGTGTTCTCTGCAATATTCCCCAATAACTGGATTAACCATTCCTTTAAATGCTTTGGCCTTATTCCAGTGTAACCCACCATCAGAGCCAATGGGACGACATTATTGCTTTGTAAATGACTGAGTCTTCCACAATCAATGGTTCCATAGTGGGGACAGAGGTGTATGGAACTGTTGTGCCACTGGTTTTTCCCTGTCAGGGTGCTTTCCTCTAGTGCTTCAGCTTTGGTCAGCATCCCTGAGCAACTGTATCTCATGGAAAGTAATTCTGATTGCCCCCACTGTGTTGCCCTACGTTCAATTTTCTTTGCTTCACCGGATCTGACTTTTCACTGTCAGTAGAGTGAGTGAGGGTTCTGCCTCTCCCTTTTTGTGTTGAACGGGAAGTGAATGAGGTTATCAACTTTCTAGGAAAATCTCTTAAGGATTTAATTTACATTGAGGCTCGCCTCTTTCCCCTTCTTCCGGCACAGCCTAAGCAGACATTTCCAAAAAAGTAGCCAAGTTGTGCCATGCCTTGATGGTGGTGGGAGCATTTTAAGAATAGTGGAACCATCGTTTACTTTTTCAGAGGTCTGTAAGTTCCCAGCTGCGAGTGGACGGGCTTCTTGGAAAATGTGTGAGTGGTCCTCGTACCTGTTGCTTTAATTGCTTCCAAGAGATGTCTGGATGAGATGAAATCATGGTTTTGAGAGGGTTCAGGTGCCTGAGGTGGCTCCTGTATCATCACTTTCCACAGTTAGGACATCCTGAACCAGGGCAAACTACGTGATTGCGGAGGAAACCATTAAGTTGAGACAACGAAGCTGTAAGACATACCGAACTCTTGCCTCTCCTAGTATTGCCAGCCGTGCCATTTTCCCTGGCTGCCTTGCTTCCTCCTGGTTGGCATCCATCTGCTATACTAGACAATATGAGTGGAATATGACATGCTGTGGTGGGTATGGTGCGTGGAATTAGTGACTTTACCGTGGTGCCTTGTGGAGTTATGAGGGGCCCGAGGGGAAGGGAAAACTTGTTGTGTGTGGGAGTGTTGGTGTGTGTGTGTGTGTGTGTGTGTGTGTTGTGGTGTGTGTGTGTGTGTTGTGATGTGTGTGTGTGTGTTTGTGTGGGATGTGTGTGTGTGTGTGTGTGTGTGTGTGTACTCACCTATTTGTACTCATCAAATTGTGTTGCAGGGGTCGAGTCCTAGATCCTGGCCCCGCCTCTTCACCGGTTGCTACTGGGTCTCTCTCTCCCCGCCCATGACTTTATCAAACTTCGTCTTAAAATTATGTATGGTTCCTGCCTCCACTACATCACTTCCTATGCTAGTCCACTGCCTTCAACTCATGACTGAAGAATACTTCCTAATATCTGGTGTGTGTGTGCATGTGTGTGTGTACTCCCCTAGTTGTACTCACCTATTTGAGGTTGCGGGGGCGAGTCCGAGCTCCTGGCCCCGCCTCTTCACTTATCGCTACTAGGGTCACTCTCCCGACCGAGAGCTTATCAACCTCTGCTTAAAGCTATGTATGGATCCCTGTCCTCCACTACATCGCTTCCAAACTATTCCACTACCTGACAACTCTTGGCTGAATAAATACTTCCTACATCCCTGTGAATTCATCTGTGTCTTCAGCCTTACCAACTGTGTCCCCCTTGTTACTGTGTCCAATCTCTTGAACATCCGCTTTGTCCACCTTGTCAATTCCTCTCAGTATTTTGGTATGTCGTTATCATCCCCCTAACTCTCCTTCCTCCAGTGTAGTCAGGTTGATTTCCCTTAATCTCTCCTCGTAGGACATACCTCTTAGCTCCTGGACTAGTCCTTGTTGCAACCTTTTGCACTTTCGCAGTTCTTCATGGGTGGACGTGCTTGGCTATGTGTGGGTTCCAAACTGGTGCCGCATACTCCAATATGGGCCTAACGTACACGGTGTACAGGGTCATGTAGGGGGGGAGGCCTTTTTAAGATGTCGGAATGCAGTTCTGAGTTTGCTAGGCGCCAGATATACTGCAGCAGTTATTTGGTTATGTGCGCTTCAGGATATGTCCTGGTGTTATACTCACCCCAAGATCTGAGGGTCCCTTGAGTGAGGTTTGTAGTCTCTGACCCCCGAGACTTGTACTCCGTCAGCGCCTTCTTTGCCCTTCCCCAACTTCATTGACTTGCACTTGGTGGGATTGAACTCCATGAGCCAATTGCTGGACCCAGGTCTGCAGCCTGTCCCAGATACTTTGTAAGTTCTGCCTGGTCCTTCGATCGAGTGAAGTTCTTCTCATCAACTTCACGTCATCTGCAAACAGGGACTCCTCAGAGTCTAATTCTTCCGTCATGTCGTACACAAATACCAGAAACAGCACTGGTCCTAGGCCTGACCCCTGTCGGGACCCCGCCTGGTCACAGTGCCCACTCTGACACTCGCCAACGTACCATGACTCGTCCTGCTGTCTTCCTGAAAGTATTCCCTGATCCATTGTTAGGCCTTCCCTGTTACCTGCTGGTCCTCCAGTTTATGCACCAATCTCTTGTTTGGAACATGTGTCAACGCCTTCTTTGCAGTCCAATTTGTACTCACCTATTGTGGTTTCAGGGGTCGATCACAGGCTCCTGGCCCCGCCCTCTTCGCTGATTGCTACTAGGTCCTCTCCTCTCTCCCTGCCCATGAGCTTCTATCATACCTCGCCTAACTATGTATGATTCCCAGCCTCCACTACTCACTGTGAGTGTGTGTGTGTTTGTGTGTGTATGTGTGTGGTAATGTGTGTGTTTTGTGTTCGTGTGTAAACTGCCTATATTAGGCCACTATGTGCGATTTGCCTCGTCGAGTTTCAGCCTCCTAGAACTAGCCATTTCTTTTGTGAATTCGAGAGCCGAATGGTACCTTTCTTAAAGTATTGTATGAAGGCTGCCTTTACAATTTCGGTTTGTTCAGTACTGTCCCCTTCCTAACAACTTATCCCACTTTCAAACACTCTGCCCCATCACCTTTTGTTTCCTTCTAATATTTGTAGGTTATCGTATGATCTTTTGTCCATTGACCCCATTGTTTACCTCGTCCTCACAGGATATACCCCTTAGCTCCAAAACCTATACACTGGTTTCCCATTTTTTTGCACTTCCGACCAGACGTGAGTTCCATACTGTTGTGCATAATACAGTATGAGCCTAACGTACATTTAAATTGTGGTGAATGAGTCCTACTTAGAATGTTTAAAACAATTGTCTTAAATATGCCCGACGCGCATTTGCTGCAGTACCATACTCACTCCCACGGTGTCCTGGATGGAGTGGTTGCATTAGCCAATTCGATTGAGAGGGTAATTGATGACTTGTCTAGGAATTTAAACTGATAGATTATAGAGGTATGGATGTTTGTGGGAAACAATCAGGCGCAGCATTAGGGTTAAAAACAGCAGTTATTACCGGGATACCTCAGGGTATGTTTAAAAGAAAATATTCAAAATAAAGTTGCTAGTAATGGAAAATCAACTGATCAAAAAACAAAAGAGATAGTAGAGGGCAACGAGTGACTAGCTCCCTTAAAGGGTTTTACTATAAAATTAAGTAGGAGTCTTAGAAATAAGATAGATGAGCTAAGATTACTTGAAAGTTTAGGAAAATATAAGATATTTTTGGGTATAACAGAGACCGGGTTTCAATCTGAAACATAGAGAAATGCCTTTTGAATGAAAACATACAGGGTTATAAACTATTCCACACTGATAGGGTCAACAGGAAGGGTGGTGGGGTGGCGATGTATGTCAGAGAAAATTTAAATTGTTGTCTTAGATATGATATAAGATTAAAAACATCGAACACAGAATCAGTTTGGCTACAGTTTCTCGAGGGACGTGACAAATTAATTTTGGGTGTGATTTGTAGGCCCCAAACCTTGATAGGGAGTACAGTAAGCTGTTATGGGACGAAATTCATAAGGCATCTAGATATGAAAATGTTGTGATAATGGGAGATTCTAACTTTAGACAAATTGATTGGAACAATATGACAGGAAATCTTGATTCTAGTGATTTTCTTGATACGGTTTCAGGATTGTTTTTTTAGAACGGGTTTTGTGACAGAACCAACTAGAGGAAACAATCTGCTTGACTTGGTTCTTGCCAACAAAGATTCACTAATTAATAATCTTGAGGTAATGATGAGCTTGGGGAAAGTGATCATAAATCACTTAGTTTCAATATATCATGGAATTACCCAGATAACAGCAATCAAATCTCTGTCCCAGATTTTTCGCTTGGCCGACTTTATGGGACTGAAAAATTACCTGAGTGGGCTAAATTTGGGGAAATGTCATGACTAGGGTTCGGGTAGGTGATCTTGGCTGCCACTGTGACGTTTTTCAGAGCATAGTTTAGCTGCCCAGAAAACTTTCGTTCCGAGTACGGAAATTAGATCTAACGAAATGATCCCAAATGGATAAACAATAGATTAAAACATCTCATTGGCCAAAAGAGGAGGCATATATGGCAATCAAAAAAGGGGGTGGGGCAGTTAAGAAAAACGATATATTCTATTAAAGATAGAAATAAAGAAAGGAATAAGAAAAGCAAAAAGTGATTATGAGGCTAAGGTTGCAAGGAATCAAAGACTAACCCAAAAGGGTTCTTTTTAGTATAAAAGAAGTAAGATTAGGGACAAAAATTGGCCCACTTAAGAGTAACTCTGGTCAGCTCACTTGAGTGATAAGGATATGTGTGAAATTCGGAACCTACTTCCTCTCAGTTTTCACCCAGGAAAATACTAGCGAAATTCCTGAAATAATAGATTATGTGTAAACAGGATGATAATAAACTATGTACGATTGTGGTAACTAGTGACATTGTCCTCAGACAAATAGAGAACTAAAACCTAACAAATCCCCAGGTCCTGATGAACTGTTTCCAAGGGTGTTAAAGGAATGTAAAGAGGAACTTAGCATACCTTTGGCTAATCTTTTTAACATATCACTACAAACTGGCATAGGGCCTGATAAGTGGAAAATGGCAAATGTAATACCTATTTACAAGGCAGGTGACAGGTCCTTGGAGGTAGATCATGGTAATGAATATGATATTGTATATATAGACTTCAGTAAGGCTTTCGATTGAGTTCCACACCAGAGGCTATTGAGGAAACTTAAGGCACACAGAATAGGAGGAGAAATTTTTTCCTGTGTACAGGCATGGCTGACAAATAAGCAGCAGAGAGTTTGCATAAATAGGGAGAAATCAGAATGGGGGCACGTCAAAAGCGGTGTTCCTGAGGGGTCAGTGATGGGTCCGTTGTTGTTCACAATTTACATAAACGACATAGATGAGGGAATAAATAGCGACATAAGCAAATTTGCTGATGACACCAAAATAGGAAGTCCAATTCATTCTAATTAGCACTCCAGGATGATTTGAATAGACTGATACAATGGTCGGAGAAGTGGCAGATACAGTTTAATATTGACAAATGCAAAGTTCTAAATGTTGGACAGGTAATAACGATTCCACAATAAACTAAATAATGTAGATCTTTTAATACTACTGATTGCGAAAGGATTTTGGAGTTCTGGTTAGCAGTAATCTAAAAAAAAAGACAACCCGTGGGATTAGTGTTTGCAATTAAGCTAACAGAAATTTTTGGCTTCATATCTAGAAGTATGAATAATAGAAGTCCTCAGGGTTTTTCTTCAACTCTTATTATCCTTGGTTAGGCCTCATTTAGACTACGCTGCTCCCGTTCTGGTCACCGTATTACAGAATGAATATAAATGCTCTGGAAAACGTACAGAGGAGGATGACAAAAAATGATCCCATGTATCAGAAATCTTCCCTATGAGGAAGACTGGGGGGCTCTGAATCTGCACTCTCTCGAAAGGCGTTGAATTAGGGGGGGATATGATCTTTGGGGTATAAATGGAAAACAGGAATAAATAAAGGGGGTTTTAAATAGCGTGCTGAAAATTTCCAGCCATGGCAGGACTCGCAGCAATGGTTTCAAGTTGGAAAAATTCAGATTCAGTAAGGATATAGGAAAGCACTGGTTTGGTAATAGAGTTGTGGATGAGTGGAACAAACTCCCGAGTACAGTTATTGAGGCTAAAACGTAGTGTAGTTTTAAAAATAGGTTAGATAAATACATGAGTGGGTGTGGGTGGGTGTGACTAGCTTGTGCTGCTGGGTATGGTGCCGTGCTCCTTCCTAGAGTGGAGGTGGCCAGACTGGGTGGGTCATTGGGCTAATCCGGTTGGGTGGATCATTTGGCTAATCCGGGGGGGGTGGATCATTGGGCTAATCCGGGCTGGTGGATCATTTAGCTAATCCGGGGGGATCGGATGGACCTGCTCCGCATGGGTCAGTAGGCCTGTCGCAGTGCTCCTTCTTACTTATGTTCTTATGTTCTTGTCTGTGAGTGAGGTTCCTAGTTTTTGTCTCTTAGCCTATACTCGGTCTGCGGTCTTCTTTATCCTTCCGCAAACTTCATAACTGTGCACTTGCTAAGGTTAAACTCCTGTAGCCTCTGTGAGAGCAGATCTATATATAGCCTTACCTGGTCCAGGTCTACTTATTTTCTCATCCTCAGTTTCACATCATTTGTTAACAGGGATATCTCTCACTATCCGTTTAGTCATGTCATATCCTTTTGTAACACCACTTGTCACATGTACCCATTCCGTTACTTCTTCCTTTCTTTCAGGTATGTCTTGATATTTTGTTGTGCTCTCTGTTATTCCTGAATACTCCTCAATCTTTTGTACTTTTGTGCGGAATTATGTCAAAATCTTGCTATTGTTTAAGAAGTAATCTTGTAGATGAATGGTTCAGAGAACCGACACGTTGATAAATTAGACACATATGCAACTCTTGGGTATCTTTATTGAGGAAACGTTTCCTTAATAAAGATACCCAAGAGTTGCATATGTGTCTAATTTATCAACATGTCGGTTCTCTGAACCATTCATCTACAATCCTGTCAGACACTGCAACTTCTTGGGATCTTAATACCTGGGAATTCTTCGCTTTCCTAACCCTTGGGCACGACCTACTTCAACATTGAACAAATGTGACACCACCTATGACTGCTGCACCTCTCCTGTCTACGGTTTATAAGCTGCTTCTCCGCACATATACCTTATTCTATTCAAGATTGATGGACTGACCACATCGACTCAAGGTTGAGGGACTGATTACCTCATTCTCATCCTGTTCTTCAAGATTCTCCTTAGTATGGACTGATGAAGCCACTGTGTGGCGAAACGTTTCCTCAATAAAGATACCCAAGAGTTGCATATGTGTCTAATTTGCCATCACGAAAGCCGCGCTCGTCGTTATGCATGAAACTTAAAATTTGAGTTGAATATCGCTCCACCTTAAATTTTAACTATTTTTTATGCAATATCCTTTAGTTGTTAAGGAGATTTTTAATTTTATCTCGCACCAATACCAAAAATTAAGAAAATTAAACATAAATCGATCATTTAAATGCAAATGTAACAAAGGCTTAATTCTCTCTGAATGAGTCGGTCACACTAGATGGTGTAATGTGTGATGATGGTTGTACCTTGAAACAGGAGGTACATTAACACAGTAACGATCATTACATACTATTTAATAACATTTAACAAGTATTAGCCTCCATTATAAAGCCAAGTAATAAGTATTACGCTCCATTATATAGCCAAGTAATAAGTATTGCCCTCCGTTATATAGCCAAGTAATAAGTACTACCCTCCATTATATAGCCAAGTAATAAGTATTACCCTCCATTATATAGCCAAGTAATAAGTATTACCCACCATTATATAGCCAAGTAAAAGTAATTACCCCTCCATTATAAACCCAAGTAATTTAAATATTAGGCTCCAATTATATAGCCAAGTAATAAGTATTACCCACCATTATATAGCCAAGTAATAAGTATTACCCTCCATTATATAGCCAAGTAATAAGTATTACCCACCATTATATATTATTATTATTATTATAATCAAGGGGGAAGCGCTAAACCCCGGGAGATTATACAGCGCCTGGGGGGGGGATATGTGGAAGGCATTCAGGCTTAATTCGGGGAACTGGAGCACAGATCCAATTCCCTAAATCAAGAGCCCCTCACCAACATCAAGGAACCTTCCTTGAGGGGCCACCATTATATAGCCAAGTAATAAGTATTACGCTCCATTATAAAGCCAAGTAATAAGTATTAGGCTCCATTATATAGCCAAGTAATAAGTATTACCCACCATTATATAGCCAAGTAATAAGTATTACCCTCCATTATATAGCCAAGTAATAAGTATTACCCACCATTATATAGCCAAGTAATAAGTATTACCCACCATTATATAGCCAAGTAATAAGTATTACGCTCCATTATAAAGCCAAGTAATAAGTATTAGGCTCCATTATATAGCTAATTTTCGTTAAAGTGTAACACAATTTACTTCTAAAAATATGTTTTATTGGAAAACTAATGAAATGCAGCATTGAAAAATGAAAAATACACTTGAAAATTTTTTTTTTAACAAATATTACAAAGTGGAAATACATATAGCAGGTTATTATTGTTCAGTCACCAAAAACTGTTGTTATAAGCATAATTCCTTATAGCTTCACATTTATTTAACTTTTACGTGATACAGTTTAGTAGAGAAAATATTAACATTATATATATCGACAACCCAAATGCCTAACCCTTAGGGAAAGAGTAGGTGCCTGTGCCCGAGCCTTTAGCTCATAAAACTTGTCATTCCCCATTTGCCCCCTTGGGGGCGGGATGGCAGACCAGAGAGGCCTAGCTTGTGGCTAGGCCTTTGGGGACAGTTGGTCCCAAAGATGAGGAGGGACTTGCACCTCCTCCCATGGAGACTTTAGGCTCAGACACTCCCTAAAGAGGGAGCCAAGGCCGGGCCACCACTTTGGGAAAAAACCCGGGCCGGAGAATAACGGCGAATCTTTAATAATAATAATATTTAACATTATATTCAGTTGTGTGCAAATGTTCTTTAAAATTTCATGCCTGAAACTTTGTTTTGAATTGTAATACTTGAAAAAAATTGTTTACAAATGTATATGTCGGCCCAATTTCTTCAGATTCACAAAATGGTAAGGAAAACTTTCATAAAATTTCAAATTCCCGATTTTCTTTTAAATGCCTTTGAGGGGTTTTATTTTGGGATTAAATGAATGAATTCCTCCTGAAATATTTCACTTGAGTCATCTGGGCAAACTTTTAATTTATTATAAAATATAATATATCTCATGCTTTTGTTCCTAAAGATTCATTTAATTGAGTCCTGGCACATGTAACATTTCTCTCAGCTACGGAATAAGTCTTAATTAAATTGGGGTTTAACAGAGTTCTCAAATCCCAATGAGTATAACATTCCATTAATTCTTAATACCAAGGAATAAACACTTTAAATGAACATGCTGATTGTATTAGTATTTTCACACGGGAATAAGCAGCAACTTACCCACTGTTTCTTGAGTTTTAAAACTTCATTTGTTTGTGATTATCACATTAAGCAGTCGGTTTAAATTAAGATTATAGAGTGATACAGTATACGGACACATACCATTACGTATTTAATTAGGAAGTAACGAGTATACTTGTTACAGATGCAACATGTACGTACACCTGCCATACAGTCCCCGAGGAAGTCAGCCACTGTGGGTGGCTTCCTGGACACCGCGTCGAGGGTTCCTTCACACCTCAAACATCCCGCTCTTCCCTGACAAGTTCTCAAAGTGAGTTACATAGTATATTTTTGTACGTTTTTTTTCTTAAATACAGTTGATGATATACGTAAGGAATTAAAGAACACAGTTTGTCTAGATTAATTTTTAAATTTAAAAATAAAAAGCGAAATTTACATGTACATCAAATATTTGGTCAAAGGTTTAAAAAAAATAAAATAAAATAACAAAATAATCACAAATATGAAAAGCAAAAGTTATGGATCTAAAAGAGTGAATAAGATCAAACAAATGAAAATTACGGGAAAGCGTTTATATATGGCCATAATTGGTGAGTTCATTCACTTTGAAAATCCCCAAAAATGTTTGAATTTAATAAATATTTTCCTTCCTTGTCTTTTAAAGGAATATTCTGAAGCGTAAGTCTTGACTTAGTTCCTTTTCCTGAAGTCACTGAAATATACTCAAAAAATTATTAAGGCTTGGTTGTAGATCCCGAGAGATATCCCCATCTTAACTTAAAGTACAGTCTCCTGACTCACAATTTGTGGTTGCCGGGGTTTCGTACCAGCTCCTGCCCCCCCTTTCTTCACATCCCTTTAGTAGGTCCTCTCTTTCCTTGCTCCATGAGCTTTATCATACCTCTCTTAATATATCGTTACTGCCTCCACTACTCCTTGTTAACTATTCCAATACTGACACTTTGTGACTTAAGAATACTTCCTAACATCCCTTTGACTCATTTGAGCCTTCAGCTTCCAATTGTGACCCCTTTTTTCCCTGTGTCCAATCTCTGGAACATCCTCTCTCTGTACATCAGAAGAGTCTTCTGTACATAAATTAGAGTCTCCTGTAATCAGTACAGTCTCCTGTACATCAGTAAAGTCTCCTGTACATCATAAGTCTCCCTGTACATCAATAGAGTCTCCTGTAAATCAGTAGAGTCCCTGTACATCAGTAGAGTCTCCTGTAACATCAGTAAGTCTCCTGTACATCATTAAGTCTCCTGTACATCATAGAGTCCCTGTAAAATCAGTAGAGTCCCCCAGTTACATCATTAGATCTCCGTACAATCAGTACAGTCTCCCTGAAACATAAAAGTAGAGTCTCCTGTACATCATACAGTCTCCTGTACACAGTAACAGCCCTCCCTGTACATCAGTACAGTCTCCTGTACATCAGTACAAGTCTCCTGTACATCAGTACAGTCATCCTGTACTCATACAGTCTCCTGTACAATCAGTACAAGTCCCTGTACATCAGTACAATCTCCTGTAAAATCAGTAGAGTCCTCCTGTGAAATCAGTAAGTCCCCTCTACATCATACAGTCTCCTGACTCATAGAGTCTCCTGTATATCATACAGTCTCCTGTACATCATAGAGTCTCCTGTACATCAGTACAGTCTCCTGTACTTAGTAGAGTCTTCCTTACATCAGTATGTCCCCTGTACATCAGTACAGTCTCCTTAAATCAGTAGAGTCCCGTACATAAGTACAGTCTCCTTTACATCAGTAGAGCCCTCCTGACTCGTACATCTCCTGTACATCAGTAGAGTCCTCCTGTACATCAGTAAAAGTCCCCTGTACATCATACAGTCTCCTGACATCAGTAAGTCTCCCTGTACATCATAAAATTTCCTGTACATCAGTAGAGTCTCCTGTCATCAGTAGATCTCCTCTACATCAGTACAAGTCTCCTGTACATCAGTAGAGTCTCCTGTATATCAGTACAGCTCCTGTACATCAGTACAGTCTCCTGTACATCAGTACAGGTTCTGTACATCATAATCCCCTGTACATCAGTACAGTCTCCTGTACATCAGTAGAGCCCTCCTGTATATCAGTACGGGTTCCTGTCATCAGTACAGTCTCCTGTACTCAGTACAGCCCTCCTTTTACAACAGTACAGCTTCCTGTACATCCAGTAGACTCCTGTAAACAGTACAGTCTCCTGTACCATCAGTAGAGTCTCCTGTACATCAGTACAGTCCTGTACATCAGTACAGTCTCCTGTACATCAGTAGAGCCCTCCTTTACATCAGTACATTCTCCTGTCATCAGTACGTCTCCTGTACATCAGTACAGTCTCCTGTACATAAAGTACCAGTTCCTGTAATCAGTAAGTCTCCTGTACATCAGTACAGTCTCCTGTAATTCATAAGTCTCCTGTACATCAGAGAGTCTCCTGTACATCAGTACAGTCTCCTGTACATCAGTAGAGTCTCCTGTACATCAGTACAGGTCTCCTGTACATAAAGTAAATTTCTCCTGTACATCAGAAACCAGTCCTGTACATCAGGTAAGCCCTCTGTACATCAGTACAGTCTCCGTACATCAGTAAGTCTCCCTGTACATCAGTACAGTCTCCTGTACATCATACAGTTCCTGTACATCAGTAGAGTCTCCTGTACATCAGTAACAGGTCTCCTGTACATCAGTGAGTCTCCTGTACATCAGAAAGAGTCTCCTGTACATCATTACATTTCCTCCTGTACATCAGTAGATCTCCTGTACATCAGTACAGTCTCCTGTAAAATCAGTACAGCCCCTCCTGTACATCAGTAAGTCTCCTGTACATCAGTACAGTCTCCTGTACATTAGTAGAGTCCCTGTACATCGTACAGTCTCCTGTGCATCAGTAAAGTCTCCTGTACATCAGTAAGTCTCCTGTACATCATACAGTCTCTGTACATCGAGAGTTTTCCTTTTTACATCAGTACAGTCTCCTGTACATCAGTACAGTCTCCTGTACATCAGTACATCCTCCTTTCATCAGTACAGTCTCCTGTACATATTACAGTCTCCTGTACATCAGTAGAGCCCCGTACATCATTTACAGTCTCCTTTTACATCAGTAGAGTCTCCTGTACATCAGTACAGTCTCCTGTACACAGTACGTCTCCTGTACATCAGTAGGAGTCCCCTTTGTACATCATACAGTCTCTGTAAATCAGTACAGTCCCCTGTACATTCATTTAGAGTCTCCTGTACATCAGTACATTTTCTCCTCTACATCAGTACAGTCTCCTGTACTTTCATAGAGTCTCCTGTATTCAGTACAGTCTCCTGTACAATCAGTAGAGTCTCCTGTACATCAGTACAGGAGACATCAATAGTTCAGAGTGTCGTAAGGAGTTCTAACAACTAAATATTCCTGTAGTAGTCCTAGAGAGAATCAAGTTATCACATGGACACTAATACCCAATTTAGAATTACTCAGTTCAAAAACTAATTCAAAACTTCCACGAAGAAAGACCAATTTAAAAGCAGACTTAAGAGACATTATCTTGTTAGCACATAGAGACCAATATCATAAAGTTCACAAGTTTATAAAGTTTGAAACTGTTCACAATTTACGTTATTAAGTGATCATCAATGTAGTCAATTTATCACAGAAAAACTGGTACTTCAAATTTGTCTTTTTCCTTAGAAATAAGATAATTTGGGACCTACTCAAGTCGAAACCTTAAAAATAGATAATTTGGGACCTACTCAAGTCGGGAAAACCTTAAAAATAGTAATTTGGGACCCTACTCAAGTCGAAACCTTAAAAAAAGATAATTTGGGACCTACTCAAGTCGAAACCTTAAAAATAGATAATTTGGGACCTACTCAAGTCGAAACCTTAAAAATAGATAATTTTTGGACCAAATCAAGTCGAAACCTTAAAATAGAATTTGGGACCTACTCAAGTCGAAACCTTAAAAATAGATAATTTGGGACCTTCTCAAGTCGAAACCTTAAAAATAGATAAATTTGGGACCTACTCAAGTCGAAACCTTAAAAATAATAATTTGGGACCTACTCCCAAGGTCGAAACCTTAAAAATTGATAATTTGGGACCTACTCAAGTCGAAACCTAAAAAAAGATAATTTGGACCTACTCAAGTCGAAACCTTTAAAAAAAGATAAAATTGGGGGCCTACTCAAGTCGAAACCTTAAAAATAGATAATTTGGGACCTACCAAGTCGAAACCTTAAAAATAGATAATTTGGGACCTACTCAAGTCGAAACCTTTAAAATAGATAATTTGGGACCTACTCAAGTCGAAACCATTCTATTTTTCTACATAAAATTGGACAGTGTTAAGGCAGAAATTAGTAAGTACTTATGCAAGTAATTAATTATATATGACTTAAACCCTGGGTATGTAACATAAATTATTTTATAATTTTGTTATAGGTACACTGATGTTATGTGCACATTGAGATACATTTTTCAGTAGGTTAACAAAACTCCTTTGGTTTATAAAACATTCTCAAGATAATAATAAAGCGGAGCTTCCGTCGAGTAAACCACGTCACACTATAAGTTTAAAGCATATTTAAAAGAGTTATTCTCTAGTTATAACAGAATTCAACAAAATTTGTTCCTAAATATAAATGTTTTATTAAGATCACTTGATGTATCAGTTGTTAAAGACTAATGTAATGTTTTATTTTAATCAGGGGAGAACACTAAACCAGGAGGGTTTATATAGAGCCTTGGGTTTTTGAATCATTTATTATCGATCCAAGGAAGAGGAGGACAGGTCACGTTCCTTGAAACAAGAGCCACTCAC
>NC_069409.1:4111091-4133048 GCF_026875155.1 Cherax quadricarinatus
TAGCGGAGTAAAGGAGTCAATAGCAGAGCTGCCCTTACGAAAGCCGATTGACTGATGGAGAGACTAACGTCTCTGAATACCATAACAACCGTCTATTTACTAGACGTTCCATAAACTTGGAATCTGTACTGGTAAGAGCAATGGGACAACAGTGTGAGGCATCATGGCCTGTTTACGAAAAAGAAGAAGAACGGCAGTTTTCTTCAGCCTGGGAAAAACCCCTTCCACCAAATAAAATTTAAAAGACGTACGAGAACTGAAAGGGCTGCCGGATGTAAATGTTGAAGCATACAATTATGTATGCCATCAGGCTCAGCTGCTAACAATCGCCAAACGGAAAATGTTATCTCCAGTTCTGAAAGAGGAAAAGAGACATTAATTCGTGTCAACTAGAAAAAAAGTCTAAAGGCAGTAATTCTCTGCCAGACTTCGAGAAAAGAAATAAGGGGCATAGATGTAGCCCCTGAGAGATACGGACAAGATGTTTTCCAATCTCTGTCGCAACTTCAAAAGGCCTTGCAATGTGTAAAGTAAAAGGACACAAGTGCAACTAATGTGACATTTTATTGTGGCAACGTTTCGCTCTCCAGGAGCTTTATCAAGCCATTACAAACAATACATGGACACAGACGGTATATATAATCTCAGAGTGAGGTGCAATACTAGTGGTGGTAGTAGTAGTAGTAGTAGTAGTAGTAGTGACAAAAGTTGTAGTAGTAGTAGTAGTAGTGACAAAAGTTGTAGTAGTAGTAGTAGTAGTAGTAGTGACAAAAGTTGTAGTAGTAGTAGTAGTAATACAATAGGGTAGAGCAATTAATTCTTTACATGAGAAAAGGATATAAAAGCTATTACTTGGGTAACATAAAAATAGGTTGGAGAGCGAAACGTTGCCACAATAAAATGTCACATTAGTTGCACTTGTGTCCTTTTACTTTACATATTGTCGGTATTTCTACTAATTTTATTACAGGTCTTGCAATGTGACACCGGAAGCCTGGAGAGTATTTGATATTCAATTCCTGTAACTTTTTCCAAACTGCACTTATAGACGAAGCTTAAGTAATGGAAGAAACATAGTTCCGCCAACAAGTGCATTTAGCTTCACGGATGACACGACGGGAAACCGCTCTCTCCCACTTAAAATCAAGGAGTCACTCCTGGGGGTCCTATTGTAAAGATATCTGTCCATGTATACTTTTCAACCGTTCGCACGAGCCAAGCAGGAGACCACCAAGACAAGCATTTCTGAGACTGTCTACTCGACTTTTGAAAAGACTGAATGTGCAGCCGCAGTTAAAACCGAAGTCAAAAATAGTTTAATAGTTCCTTAGTGGAGGGCGAAGAAGGTTCCTCATTAAAAGCAGTTTAACGTGAGTAAAAGTCTCAATTCGCCGGTTCCAATTGCCAGCGTGGGGGTTCGAGGAGGATGATAGTACGAATGGCAAGTAAGAAGGAGAGGAAAATGATCACAGTCATGTAAATTTGGAAACAGACCAGGTAAAGTCGAGCGCAGTTGAAGAGGTGCATACTGAGAGATCAGTGCAAGAGAAACTGATTGCTAGGATCAAAATAGGTGGGAGCACCAGTATTTAAAACATGTAAGGCAAAAGAGATGAAAAAAGCCTTTAACTGATCGCCACGAGAGTCACAGTGAAACCCCCAAGAGGAAATAATGAGCATCAAAATCACCTAGTAAGAGAAGTGGAAGCGGTAAGGAAGAAACCAGAAGCGTAACCTCTGGAACAGATAATGCTCGAGAAGGAAAACGATATAAAGAGTAGATTGTACATCACTTGTTCAAGTACATGTGGGACTGCAGTGTAATGCAGTGAAGAATGAACAAAGATCTGACAGAATGACTCAAGAAATCGTAATGACACGATTGCAAAACAAACCATCCACGGGTGGGGATAGAAACCCGCGATCAGAGAGTCTGAAAACTCCAGACCGTCGCGACGGTCTGGAGTTTTGAGACTCTCTGATCGCGGGTTCTATCCCCGCCGTGGTATGGTTTACTGACAGAATGGTTTTACCGGTGCATACAAGAAGTGCACTTTCATTAAAAGTTCATCTGGAAAAAGAATGGATGAATTTCAATAAAGTATAACCTGAGACGGGATGAAAACAGCAGAGCGGTAATCTTGGTGAGCTGAAACTCACCTCGATTACCCCAGAGGGCCCCGAGTATTCCACTGTAAATAAGTCATATTTACAAAAAAAAAGTATACTGGTAACATGAAGCAATAAGTGTTACGAACTAGGAGGGTTAGTAAAGTCTACATGAGGAGGTAGTCCAAGACAAGTTAGCAACGAAGGATTGGAACGTTGTGAAGAAATGAGTCGTCTGGATGGTTTAGAAAAGTGATGAAGAGGAGTGATGGAAGGTGGATGGGTGTCCATCATTGGTTTTGTCTCCTCAGTATAATCGGGGATAACTTCAAGCGTTTCAGAGGACAAGGAAGTTGCAGATTTCTCGTCGTCAAAGAAGGGGAAGGAAGGTCAGTAAAGATCAGTGAGACGATGGAGGTTACCAAAGAAGGAGGAGATGAGGGGTTAGAGTTAGCATGGGAAAAAACTTGGGGGGGACAGGAGAGGAAGAAACTTGGAAGGGAACAGGATGAATAAAATTGGGAAAGGAACAGGAGAAGAAAGGGGAAATGTTTCGAGGGAGAGGATGAACCTCCACACCCGTAACAGATACAATTTGAGGTAAAATACTCGGCACAGAGATGGAAAGGAAAAAAATTAGGGAAGGATAAGTGAAAAAGGGTCAAGATGATTTTAACTTTGGAGATGTTTAGACTTTGGAGAAGTAAAAGACGAAGGGAAAATGTAATTGTGGAAGGTTCTGTAAACTAGATACAGGCATATGAAGACTCGAACATAAGAACATAGAAAGGAGGAACACTGCAGCAGGCATGTTGGCCCATACTAGGCAGGTCCTTTACAATTCATCCCACTAACAAAATATTTGCCCAACCCAATTTACAATGCTACACAAGAAATAAGTTTGACGATTTTTATTTACTCATTATGCAAGTTTTCACTCAAATCCAATCCCTCTCACTCATGTATTTATCTAACCCAAATTTGAAACTAACTCAACGTTTTAGCTTCAAAACCAACTAGGAGACTGTTCCACTCATCAACTATTTATTTTCCAAACCAATACTTTCCTATACCCTTTCGAAATCCAAACTTATCCAATTTGAATCCATTATTGCGGGTTTTTTCTTGAAGTGATATCCTCAAAAATTTTCTTATATCCCCCTTTCTAATACCCCTCTTCCACTTATACAACTTCGACCATGTCTCCCCTCATTCATCGTCTACAAATGAAATGTAGTTTAAAGGTCTTCAATTGTTCTTCGTACGGAAGATTTCTAATGTATATATTAATTTTGGGCATTCTACGCTGGATATTCTCTAGCGAATTTATATCCATTCTGTAATATGGAGACCAGAACTGAGCTGCGTAATAGAGGTGAGGCCCATAAGTGATATATAAAGCTGCAAATAACCGCTGGACCCCTGTTGCTTACACCTCCAGATATAAATCCCAGCAATCTGTTTTGCCTTGCTACGCACGCCAGGCACTGCTGTCTTGGTTCAAAGGTTGCTGCTTACCATAGCCCCCAATTCCTTTTCACAATCTGTATGGCTAAGTTCTACGTTATTTAACTGATAAGTACTAGGGTACTAGGGTTATGGACACTCCCGAGCTTCAGTACCTTGCATTTATCTACATTGAACTGCATCTGCCACTTTTCTGACCAGGAATTGAGTTTGTCCAAATCGTCCTGAAGTTCCATAACATCTAAGTTAGAATCAATTATCATACCTATCTTTGTGTCATCGGCGAATTTGCTTATAACACCAGTAATTCCATCATCAAGGTCATTGATATATATTATAAACAACAACGGGCCCAAGACTGATCCTTGTGGAAAGCCACTTGTTACAGATCCCCACTCGGAGATTGTGGAAGTACCACTGAGGTTGGAGACGCTTAGTAACTCTCAAATGAGAAAGTCGTGAAAGTTTTCCTTGGAGGCGGAGATGAGATACTGCCATGACGTAAGTAAAACCCACTTTCTATTTGAGAAAGTGGGTTTTACTTAGCAACGGCGTGAATAAGCCGGGTGAGCCTCATTACAATTAAAGCAGGAGGGAGGTAGGCTGCAGGATGTATTGGTATGATCGGCAGCACCATAAACTGAACATTCTATCATGGACCTGCAATATTTTGCTGGGTGGCTGAAGCGTCAGCAATTTCTATACTGTAGTGGTGTAGGAATCGACTTCAGGACTCGTAAACGAAGTTGTGCCATATAGACTGAGGATGGGAGTTCTCGGCAGTCATAGGTTAAGCGAGCTACATTGCTGGAGAAGCGTCTCCGTCCACTGACAGGTAGTACATAATTGTGCAATTTGAGAACTGGGAGGTCTTGGAGCTCAAGCTGCTCTACTGTCAGTATCATATGTCCGGAAATCACGTTGAACAAAAGTTTGAAGCAGAACAACAGTGCCACTGCATGGAAATGTATTTTTGAATCGTGACAGCAATATCGTCTATGGAGGTATGACGAGAAAGATTATGAGCTTGACCAGTATTTTGCACTGCAACGATGCGTGCACCCCTCTTAAGAACATGAAATGAAATATTTTGACCACCATGGCGCACGAGTGCCTTGCTGATTCTATGATCAGAAAGTTAGCCAGTGGAAGACGTCGGTTGCAGAATAAAAAAGTTAGTCCAGTGAGTACTTTGAAACGAAGTGTGTGAGGGAAGTGAGTGTCTTGCTAGTCTTTTCTGGGAAGACTGAGAGGTTGTCAAAGCAGTGTCATCTATTAATGGTCACGGTCGTTTAGGTGTGGGACCAGCAGTGGCTCGACCAGAGATATGCAAGCGATCTGAAAATCATGGCACTGTAGATGGATATATAAAGGTGCCAGTTGTAACCCCAGTTTCAGGGGCGGGAAATGAAGTGTTAGAAAGGTATGAAGAATAATCCGATAACAAGGCAGGGTCGGAAAAAGGTGCCACAACAAAAAGGGGCCCAGGAGGAGAAATATCATGGACTTGGAACTCCATGATCAGGTCGCTATCACTTGTTTTTTTTCCAAAATAAGGAAAAGGAAAAACAAACATAAAATGCTAAGAAAAGGAGGAGTGGAACATGGAGAGCTACCTCTTAGGAGGAATGAAAGGGCTGCATATGTCCCTCTCCCCGCACTCAAGAGGATCCTAGCACGGCCAGTCGTGCTGAAGCAGCATGGGACTAGGGCCATACTCTACCTTTCATGCCAGTAAACCAGCAATCCAGGATAGCAACCTCACATCCTCTGAGCCACCTCGGTGGACAAAAGGGAGGGCGGTCAGATACCCACCACAAGGCATACTTCCTTTGTGTTCCACCTCCCAGAATCCGACACGTAGCCTCAAGATATACACCCGTCACCAAAAAGACATCACAAGCCACTCTCCGAGAAACCAGAGATGGATTGGAATATCTTGTAATGATTCAGAATCCACAACAAACTACACTACAACCAAGGGCCTCAACGGAATGGGATGGATAACGATACTTGTCCCACAGCCTAGGAGCTAGAAACCTGAGAGGAGGACCCCAAAAGCCAAAAGGAGGAAAGGAGAAGTGAGGGAAAGGAAAGAAGGAGGGAAGGAAAAGGAGGGATGGGAAGGATGGGGTATTGGAGGGGAGATTTGGGGTAATTAGGTTCGGTTGGAGGAAGAGGACCGAAGAGTTCAGTTCCTCAGACCAAAACTCTCTTCACAGCACCAAGGATATCCTCCTAGAAGAGGAGGACCTCCCAATTAATCATTCTTTCTTAGGTCACCAGATATGTTCGTACAGACAGATTCCGATAATACAGTCATCCTCATAGATTGTTAAATCTTCAACTATATAACCTTATATACTGTTTGTTAAATTCTATACCTTATATATTATTTGTTAAATATGTCAAATCAAAATGGAGAAGTTTTCCTCACATGAAAACCGGTCATCCATCTTCACTCCCTGACCATAAAGCAGCACGATGGCAGATCTAGTGGTGCATGTTCTAGATTTAATTCCACTTCAAGATGCCCATATGAGTATCATAGATGGTGCTGTTGCCAGCAACCTAGTTAAATCTGGCACCAAAGGCACTTTTCATGGATATATCAAGTTTATTGTGTCTAACATTTATAAGGAGAGTGAAACAGGCACACTGGAGGAGAGGAAAAGATACCAGAAAGCATGTTAAAGGCAAAACTACTACTAACTGATAAGTATTTCAGTGCTAGGAAGGACACAAAAACGAGTATTTTCATCTAATCAACTCATAACAGTTATATCATGACTGTTATGAAAATGTTTCCTCGTCGGCCACAAGCGATTTTTAAAGTCTCGTTGGATTCAGCCATGAAGAGACATATATGAAGATCTTCGTTCAGGCCACTCATGGGACGCAACATGTTAAGAAAAAAAATCCGCATCCGAACTGTAGACGCTGATGTCGGAATTCTGAGCATCAGACTAACGCGAAAGCTTGGATGTTAGCGTCTGCAGTTGCCATATGGTACAGGAATTCAGTTCCGATATCTTGGTGTCTCAGTCAGTGATCAAGCTCTCGGAAAAAATACACCGTCCTTCCTGCATTACATGACCTGACGGGATGTGATATAACATTATCTCTCATTGAAAAAGGTAAATGAACGGTCTTGGTAGCAGGAAATACTGTTACTGTTCTTAGCACTTTGGAAAAGACTGCTTCAAAGGAGAATATGTATACTGAATGTTCAGCTCACCCCTGAAATATTAGTGATAATCATGAATGATCGTAGGAGTTATAAGAGCAAGGTGAGCACTTCTAGAAAATAACGTTGGTCGCCCAGAAATAAATCCCTCATATTTATGTCCAATTGACTGTGTGGCCTTGGGACGAAATCAGTGTTGCTCAGAAGATTAAATTGATGACTCTTACTCCAGCTGGTATAGTAATTTGTGTCGCAATCAAATGTGACTGAGTCAGGGGCTGAAAACTACGGTGTAAATGCAAAAACAAGTAGATTTGACATACACTACAAAATACATATACAGAGGATGCTAATGAATTCATCAAAAATTATATACGTATATATAGATTATAAAGATATTCCTGCAGTTAGGAGTATTATACTGAGAAGTAAACCATACTATGGGTGGCGCTTGAACCCACGGTCAGAGAGTTGTAAAACTCCAGACCGACGAGCTATCCACTGGTCCAGCTGGCTACACTAAGATTCATCAAACTAGGTATATTAAATATACCTATCTGGCCCAGTGGATCCTTCCCCGCATTAGTGACCCTCACTTCCTTGACTCGGAAATTTTCATTCATCGCAGTTCGTTCTCTCGTTTTGCCTACCTTTCCGATTTCATAAACTCTGCTTTTTCAAGAGTTAAACGAACTTTCTTCACTCCCAAACTCTCTACTTCTGTTAACTCTCTTGTTTGTTCTTTGCTTTCCCTATATTTCCAGTTTCTCGTATCTTAACAACTCTCTCCGTTTCTTAGACAGCAGACTCACATTTCTCCAAACTAACACCCTTCATAGTAATCTAAATCGTACTTCTCCTCCAACTATTGATGCCTCCGGAGTCTACACCATTTCCTGCTCCTTTTGTCCTCTTCAGTACCTTGGACAAACTGGCTGCCCTCTTTCTGACAGAAGTATAAAGCACAAAATAGGTGCATGACTTGTCGACACCAATAATGCTCTTTTCCGTCATGTTTGAGACTCTCTGATCACGGGTTCTAACCCCGAACGTGGTATGGTTAGAAATCTCAGTCATTCTATTAACTGGTCCTCTGCTAAAACTGTCTACCTCTTTTCTAGCCTTCACTGGCACTGTCTTGTTGAAGCATCGCTTATGGACAACTTTCCTTATATGAATTTAAGTCCTGGCTTAGTCTGTGTAAATGCCTTCCTTTCGCATTACATTATCAAACGCTTCAAACTTCAGAACACTTGTGGATTGACCTAATCTTTTCTCCTCTTTCCTCTCTCCCTACCTCTTCTCATTTCCTGTATTATCTTTGCCTTTTCTTTCTTCAAAGGTGAGTTCTGTCTTATGTGTTCTTTTCTCTCTCGTGTTTATGATTCCACCCTCATGCGCCGTTAACTCTCTTACACTGTTCTTTTTTCTTCTTACTCTTTGATTTCCTCCAAACCTACTACTGCTACTACCACCATTACTTCTACTTGTACCCCTACTTCTACTACTATCACTATCTGAACTATCTCGTTCACTACTTTAAATTTTTTTGTTCCTCTTTCTCCCGTCTCTGTCCTCTTCTCGTATGTATACTGACTCTCTTACCTTTTTTAGCGAGTAAGTAGTTAATGTTCCTAGTAGGACCGAGACGTCATCGTAAAATTCTCTCTCTTATGTGCGAGTTATTTGTGTATTGTTCTGGTTACGATATTGTGCCTATTATTCTTTAAAAGAATTACGGAAATAAGAGTTTAGTATTTCAGTTCTATTTAAAATTCTCCATCAACGTTGAAGATTAATATTTTGTACAAAGAACAACTTGAATACAAGTTACGAAACACCAGCGTTTACTGTAAGTTACAGTTAAGATACACCAGCGTTTACTGTAAGTTACAGTTATGATACACCAGCGTTTACTGTAAGTTACAGTTAAGATAAACCAGCGTTTACTGTAAGTTACAGTTAAGATACACCAGCGTTTACTGTAAGTTACAGTTAAGATAAACCAGCGTTTACTGTAAGTTACAGTTAAGATAAACCAGCGTTTACTGTAACTTACAGTTAAGATACACCAGCGTTTACTGTAAGTTACAGTTAAGATACACCAGTGTTTACTGTAAGTTACAGTTAAGATAAACCAGCGTTTACTGTAAGTTACAGTTAAGATAAACCAGCGTTTACTGAAAGTTACAGTTAAGATAAACCAGCGTTTACTGTAAGTTACAGTTAAGATAAACCAGCGTTTATTGAAAGTTACAGTTAAGATAAACCAGTGTTTACTGTAAGTTACAGTTAAGATAAACCAGCGTTTACTGTAAGTTACAGTTAAGATAAACCAGCGTTTACTGAAAGTTACAGTTAAGATAAACCAGTGTTTACTGTAAGTTACAGTTAAGATACACCAGCGTTTACTGTAAGTTACAGTTAAGATACACCAGCGTTTACTGTAAGTTACGGTTAAGATAAACCAGCATTTACTGTAAGTTACAGTTAAGATACACCATCGTTTACTGTAAGTTACAGTTAAGATAAACCAGCGTTTACTGTAAATTACAGTTAAGATACACCAGTGTTTACTGTAAGTTACAGTTAAGATAAACCAGTGTTTACTGTAAGTCACAGTTAAGATTAACCAGCGTTTACTGTAAATTACAGTTAAGATACACCAGTGTTTACTGTAAGTTACAGTTAAGATACACCAGCGTTTACTGTAAGTTACAGTTAAGATAAACCAGCGTTTACTCTAAGTTACAGTTAAGATAAACCAGCGTTTACTCTAAGTTACGGTTAAGATAAACCAGCATTTACTGTAAGTTACAGTTAAGATACACCATCGTTTACTGTAAGTTACAGTTAAGATAAACCAGCGTTTACTGTAAATTACAGTTAAGATACACCAGTGTTTACTGTAAGTTACAGTTAAGATAAACCAGTGTTTACTGTAAGTCACAGTTAAGATTAACCAGCGTTTACTGTAAGTTACAGTTAAGATACACCAGCGTTTACTGTAAGTTACAGTTAAGATACACCAGCGTTTACTGTAAGTTACAGTTAAGATAAACCAGCGTTTACTCTAAGTTACAGTTAAGATAAACCAGCGTTTACTGTAAATTACAGTTAAGATACACCAGTGTTTACTGTAAGTTACAGTTAAGATAAACCAGTGTTTACTGTAAGTCACAGTTAAGATTAACCAGCGTTTACTGTAAGTTACTGTTAAGATAAACCAGTGTTTTCTGTAAGTTACAGTTAATATATATCAGCGTTTACTGTAAGTTACAGTTAAGATAAACCAGCGTTTACTGTAAGTTACAGTTAAGATACACAAGTGTTTACTGTAAGTTACAATTAAGATAAACCAGCGTTTACTGTAAGTTGCAGTTAAGATAAACCAGCGTTCACTGTAAGTTACAGTTAAGATACACCAGCGTTTACTGTAAGTTACAATTAAGATACACCAGCGTTTACTGTAAGTTACAGTTAAGATAAACCAGCGTTTACTGTAAGTTACAATTAAGATACACCAGCGTTTACTGTAAGTTACAGTTAAGATACACCAGCGTTTACTGTAAGTTACAGTTAAGATAAACCAGCGTTTACTGTAAGTTACAGTTAAGATAAACCAGCGTTTACTGTAAGTTACAGTTAAGATACACCAGCGTTTACTGTAAGTTACAGTTAAGATACACCAGCGTTTACTGTAAGTTACAGCTAAGATAAACCAGCGTTTACTGTAAGTTACAGTTAAGATAAACCAGCGTTTACTGTAAGTTACAGTTAAGATAAACCAGCGTTTACTGTAAGTTACAGTTAAGATACACAAGTGTTTACTGTAAGTTACAATTAAGATTAACCAGCGTTTACTGTAAGTTGCAGTTAAGATAAACCAGCGTTCACTGTAAGTTACAGTTAAGATACACCAGCGTTTACTGTAAGTTACAGTTAAGATACACCAGCGTTTACTGTAAGTTACAGTTAAGATAAACCAGTGTTTACTGTAAGTTACAGTTAAGATAAACCAGTGTTTACTGTAAGTTACAGTTAAGATAAACCAGTGTTTACTGTAAGTTACAGTTAAGATAAACCAGTGTTTACTGTAAGTTTCAGAAGTCAATCAGAAGAATTATTCTCTAGTTATTAAACAGAAAACAATTTCTTAAATAAAATAAGTAATTTAAAATTTACTGAACTTAAAGTGAAAAATATATTTTCCTGTTAAGTTCTTTTAGGCTGAAAGTTTGAAGTCTATCAAGTAAATCATTTTCCAGTAATTTCTCTGACACCAACGATCAAATTTGTAACTAAACATTATAATCTTATATTATCAGTCATCTGACGGAATGTTTCATTATTAATATTTTGAGGCGGAAAATACGATGAAGACGATGTCTTCTTTAATTACTGAATAAGAATGTCTCTATTTATTTAATGAAACTGACAAACTGGGAATTATGGTGTCCAATAACAGCGTTTATAATTCTTTCATGAAAAAAACTCCGAGACTAAAAAAATTGTAAATGATCAAAAGAAGCATTCTCCATTTATCTCAGATTCCTAAGACTCGTATTTTTGAAAAAAAATTATATAGAGCCTTGACATACTTACCTGCACCAAATTTTGCTTAACTGTTAGTATCCTGACATCACATACATCAGTTGTTAAATATTGAAGCCATTTAAATGAAACAGACACAAATATATTTACTATGATTAAACGGGAATCAAAATTTGTAAATGATAAGTGGAATTCTTTAATTATCTCACAGATTCCTGCACAAAATTAAGCTTAACTGTTAATATCCTGACGTCACATACATCATCTATTAAATACTGAAACCATTTAAAAGAAACAGACACAAATATATTTACTATGATTAAACGGGAATCAAAATTTCACAGTATTTAACACATAAAGTTCTCAGATGTGCACTTACATCCTTCAGTTTCTCTCTGTCATCGTAGAATTAAGAGGCAACTTTTCTGAACTTGTGAAGCTACGCCGCAGAGAATTTTGTAAATTATGGGAACTGTTCCACGATGGTGAGACCAGGATATAAAAGTTTGTGTCAACTGTTCCTTGAGTCTTGTCCTGGTTACCACTCACTTGATCTGAAAATATAAATAAAATTTTAAGAGGCTTCTCGTGTTCCCAGAGAAGTAAAAACATCAAGTTGGAGGAAACGAAAACGAGGATAAAAAAAACATTCATGCAGGTTCTTAATAGTCCCAATTTGAAATTACATACTAGTTTACGAGAGTATTTATCTAACTGCAACTAATTGTTATTTCTTTAGACCTTTGCTGTATATTGATCGACACCATGACTAACCCTTCTAGGGCAGGGTAGGTGCCTGAGCCCGAGCCTTTAGCTCATAAGACTGTCATTCCCATTAGCCCCCTTGGGGCGGGGATGGCAGACCAGAGAGGCCTAGCTTGTGGCTAGGCCTGGGGACAGTTGGTCCCAAAGATGAGGAGGTACTTGTGCCTCCTCCCATGGGAGACTTAGGTCTCAGACACTCCCTAAAGAGGGAGCCAAGGCCGGGCCACCACTTGGACAAGGCCCGGGCCGGGAGAACCGGCTAATCTTTAACTAACTAACTAATGCTGTATATTCTTACGTTATTAAAACAATGACACAATGCAAACTGATGTAATAACTTTGTATTGATTTTTCATGAATAATAATTAACTCACATTTAATCTAACTGAAAAACATCATAAATGAAACAATAAATATTTTTTGAAACATTTTATTTCCATTGCATTTAAAACATAAAAACAGAGGTCAAGGTAAATATTGTATTATCGTTATTGTCTGAGATGTGAGGATTCATCGTTATTGTCTGAGATATGAGGATTCATCGTTATTGTCTGAGATGTGAGGATTCATCGTTATTGTTGAGATATGAGGATTCTCGTTATTGTCTGAGAAGTGAGGATTCATCGTTATTGTCTGAGATGTGAGGATTCATCGTTATTGTCTGAGATGTGAGGATTCATCGTTATTGTCTGAGATATGAGGATTCATCGTTATTGTCTGAGATGTGAGGATTCATCGTTATTGTCTGAGATATGAGGATTCATCGTTATTGTCTGAGATGTGAGGATTCATCGTTATTGTCTGAGATGTGAGGATTCATCGTTATTGTCTGATGTGAGGATTCATCGTTATTGTCTGAGATATGAGGGTTCCCTCGTTATTGTCTGAGATGTGAGGATTCATGTTATTGTCTGAGATATGAGGATTCATCGTTATTGTCTGAGATTGAGGATTCATTTGTTATTGTCTGAGATGTGAGGAATTTATCGTTATTTTTCTGAGATATGAGGATTCAAACGTTATTGTCTGAGATGTGAGGATTCATCGTTTGTCTGAGATATGAGGATTCATCGTTAATTTTCTGAGATGTGAGGATTCATCGTTATTGTCTGAGATGTGAGGATTCATCGTTATTGTCTGAGATATGAGGATTCATCGTTATTGTCTGAGATGTGAGGATTCATCGTTATTGTCTGAGATGTGAGGATTCATCGTTATTGTCTGAGAAGTGAGGATTCATCGTTATTGTCTGAGATGTGAGGATTTTATCGTTATTGGGCTGAGATGTGAGGATTCATCGTTATTGTCCCGAGATGTGAGGATTCATCGTTATTGCCTGAGATGTGAGGATTCATCGTTATTGTCCGAGATGTGAGGATTCATCGTTATTGTCCCGAGATTGAGGAATCATCGTTATTGTCTGAGATGTGAGGATTCATCGTTATTGCCTGAGATATGAGGATTCATCGTTATTGCCTGAGATGTGAGGATTCGTCGTTATCGTCTGAGATGTGAGGATTCATCGTTATTGCCTGAGATGTGAGGATTCATCGTTATTGTCTGAGATGTGAGGATTCATCGTTATTGTCTGAGATGTGAGGATTCATCGTTATTGTCTGAGATGTGAGGATTCATCGTTATTGCCTGAGATGTGAGGATTCATCGTTATTGTCTGAGATGTGAGGATTCATCGTTATTGTCTGAGATGTGAGGATTCCCTCGTTATTGTCTGGATGTGAGGATTCATCGTTAATTTTCTGAGATGTGAGGATTCATCGTTATTGCCTGAGATGTGAGGGTTCATCGTTATTGTCTGAGGAATTTTGAGGATTCATCGTTATTGTTAGATGTGAGGATTCATCGTTATTGTCTGAGATGTGAGGATTATGTTATGTCTGAGAGTGAGGATTCTCGTTATTGTCTGAGATGTGAGGATTCATCGTTATTGCCTGAGATGTGAGGATATCATCATTATTGCCTGAGATGTGAAGATATCATCATTATTGCCTGAGATGTGAGGATATCATCATTATTGCCTGAGATGTGAGGATTCATCGTTATTGTCTGAGATGTGAGGATTCATCGTTATTGTCTGAGATGTGAGGATTCATCGTTATTGCCTGAGATGTGAGGATTCATCGTTATTGCCTGAGATGTAACGATATCCTTATTATTTCCTGAGATGTAATGATATCATTATTTTCTGAGATAAGAGGATATCATCATTATTGCCTGAGATGTGAGGATATCATTATTGCCTAAGATGTGAAGATATCATCATTATTGCCTGAGATGTGAGGATATCATCATTATTGTCTGAAATGTGAGGATATCATCATTATTGCCTGAGATGTGAGGATATCATCATTATTGTCTGAAATGTGAAGATATCATCATTATTGCTTGAGATGTGAGGATATCATTATTGCCTAAGATGTGAAGATATCATCATTATTCCCAGAGATGTGAGGATGTCATCATTATTCCCTAAGATATGAAGATATCATCATTATTCCCAGAGATGTGAGGATATCATCATTATTGCCTGAGATGTTAGGATGTCATCATTATTGCCTGAGATGTGAGGATGTCATCATTATTGCCTGAGACGTGAGGATATCATCATTATTGCCTGAGATGTGAGGATGTCATCATTATTGCCCGAGATGTGAGGATATCATCATTATTGCCTGAGATGTTAGGATGTCATCATTGCCTGAGATGTGAGGATGTCATCATTATTGCCTGAGATGTGAGGATGTCATCATTATTGCCTGAGATGTGAGGATGTCATCATTATTGCCTGAGATGTGAGGATATGAAAGTTCTCATCTTCTCCAGTTTTAAAACGACAGCATCAGCGACCACAGGAGAATCTGACTGGAAACTAAATTTTAAATTAACTGTTATAAGTCATAATAACAATGTGCACAGTGTCATTCCTGATCACAAAGGCCATGATTCATTTATTAATGGGCCTTAAGACTCCAAATTAACGTGGATAATACAGCGTCTGGGAAATGGAAAGGGGGGGGGTTAAGGAGAGGTAATCAAATTTCATAAAACAAATGAAGTTAACTCCAGTTACCTGGTTTAGGAGCTTCGATTCTCTGGCATGATGGCATTATCTTGACCTGTATTCATCATTTTTGGATCATCGAGTGTATTTTTGGTATTCTTAAAAAAATGCGAGTCAACACATACAATGTTGCTCTCAGCTGTTCAAATAAAGGTAAAGACATTTTTATGTTTGTTGAGAAAAATATTTTATTCACTACAGAAAAACATTCAAAACGTGAGGTGAATATTTTAAAATATTATAAATTAATGAAAAAAAAATGGTAATATTCCGATGGCGATAACTATATAATTTTCTGGACATTTTCTGTAGAAATATAAAGCAAGGGAATACAGAGTTGTATAGAGGGAGAAACTACACCATAAATCACTGGTTTGAGTAAAATCGAATGTGGTATACACCTAGTATGTTACATAGTATTCAACATTCATCACACAGCCACACACCATGGTCTCTTGACCACTGAACTGCCAGTTGAAAGAGTAGCAGTTCAGGCGCCCCACTGTTGTGTTTATTGGTCAGTTCTGTCCGCCAGTCACGTGGAGGCCGGCTACTTCAGCCAAGGTGACGTTACTTCAGCTTACCTGACTTAGAACCAGTTGACGTGCGCAAAGCACAAAATAATGAAAACTAAAAAAAAAAAAAAATTAGTTAAGCTTACAGAAAAATAGTTTAACAAACTGGCAACAAATAATTTAGTATAAGTCTCCTCGTTGTACTATTTTTTTTATAACGAATTATAGTCATTACACAACACATGTGTCTGAACATGAGGTGAATTTTCAGATTTTTTTTCCGATTTAAAATTATTTTATGTATTATTCTTTCTAATATATTTAAAACTATTTGGCATCGTTACAAAGAGGAAATGGCAGAGTTGCAATAACATACATATGCCATTATGCATTGTTTTATCAGTAGGGAGTGTTACATAAGAATGGAGGAACACTGCAGAACGCCTACTGGCCCACACAAGGCAGTGTTCTAAAAACTTTTGGCAGTGCCTATATATGCTTTCATGCTGCCAAATTTAATTTTCAGCAAATATTTGTTTTGTCTTGTTTTTATTTGTTTCATGACGATCTTACTGAAACTTAGGACCAAAAAAATACATCTTCCCTAGAGACAGACATCCACTGACAATGGTAGTGAATGCTACTACTGCTTTCAATTGCTCTGGTTTGTACGATTTCAGTCTGACATCTTTACTCATCATTAATATTGTACATGGAGTATAAATTGGTGAAGTAATATATGGTTAGAGAAATCTCCCTCTGCTTGTTCACCTTGCCCTTTTTCTGTCATGCTGACGGCCATCTTTGCTGAATTAATTACGACCAGTTGCTATACGCCTTTAGAATACAACCTGTGCTCGTTATATCGAATAAACTTATTGCAAAAGTAAAGTAATGAAGATGAGCCAACTTAAACAAATAATTTAACATTAAACAAAAAAATAACAATAAAACAGTTAAATGAAAACTAATCTTATGTTAGCTCTGAGAAGCCTGAGTTATCAAGGTCATGTAAACAAACAACACAAAAGGTAGAGATTATAAAGGTCAGGTAAACAAACAACACAAAAGGTAGAGATTATCAAGGTCATGTAAAAAAACAACACAAAAGGTAGAGATTATCAAGGTCATGTAAAAAAACAACACAAAAGGTAGAGATTATCAAGGTCATGAAAAAAAAACAACACAAAAGGTAGAGATTATCAAGGTCATGTAAAAAAACAACACAAAAGGTAGAGAATCCATAAATAACAAACAAAGGTACAATACCGTAACTGGAACGATACACAGATAACCCGCAAATAGAAGAGAGAAGCTTACGACGACGTTTCGGTTCGACTTGGACCATTTACAAAGTCACACAGACTTTGTAAATGGTCCTCTCTTCTATGTGCGGGTTATTTGTGTATTGAGAATCCATTTAAAAGACAAACCCTACCAGAGATAAACTCTGTCTTTCATCAGATATAATTAGCCGTGAAAAAAAATGGCAATGATACATTTAATTTAGATGTTAAAGAATTCTTAATGTATATAGAAAATCAATTATGGCAAAATAAGTAGCACTGCATATTAGATACAAACATATTAACACAGACAGATATTAGTAACCAAATTCATGATAATTTAATGTTGATTTAAGTTATTAAGTAAAATTTGGCAGGTTTCAACATGGGCCAAATTTGCTGGTAGCGTCAGAGGGAAATCCAATTTTTAAGATGGTAACGTATGATGATCCTGAGGCTCCAGGGGTGTCAAGGATTCACTTCACGGGACCTATGGCAGAACTTCTAGACTATCTTGCTAAAGCTCTCAACTTTTCGTAAGTATAACTGGTATCAGTGGCTAATTAGCAAGAACTTATTTAAAATTAAATCCATTCCAAAATTTTGTCATATACGTTTAAAGATACATATATTTTTTTCACATATGTTAATGAAAAATTAATAATTTTGTACCAAAAGAACTATAGAAAACTTCACTAAACTTATTATAACAAGCGCAATTTAATTTAGCCTAATCCAACTAAATATATTTTAGATAAGTTTACAAATAATATAATAATAAGCAAACGCGATGAAAAATATTTTTTTTTCTTTAGGTTCAGAATATTTTTTGCGAAATTATTGCATACAGAAATTTCCGCTTGCCTTATTCAGCAAGAAGAGTGTTGCTATTTAAGGCGAAATCGCAAGTTATACCAACTCGGCACGGCATGCATATATATTATATATATATATATATATATATATATATATATATATATATATATATATATATATAATATATATATATATATATATATATATATATATATGTCGTGCCGAATAGCAGAACTTGCGATCTTGGCTTAAATAGCAACGCTCATCTTGCCATATAGGACATGTGAAAATTTGTATATGCAATAATTTCGCCAAAATCATTCTGAACCTAACGAAAAAAATATATTTCACTGTGTTTGTTTAGTATTAAATTATTGTAAATAAATCTAAAATATATTTAGTTGGGTTATGCTAAAATAAATTGCGCTTGATATAATAAGGTAAGGTAAGTTTTTCTAAGTTCCCTTTGGTGCAAAATTCTAAATTTTAGAAAGGACTTAATTTTAAATGAGTTTTTGCTAATTGACCAGTTTTACATATCGGCACCATATATATATATATATATATAATATATATATATATATATATATAATATATATATATATATATATATATATATATATATATATTATATATATATATTGTCGTGTCATCCATGTACCCTATTATCACCTGCTCTCCACTTCCTACTCCCCAGTCCACCTCCATACACCCTCCCACCGCTCTATAGAAAGGGTCTGTTAAACAGGCAAACAACAATTGAGACAGGGGACAACCCTGCCTAATACCCCAACCCATGGATACCCACTCCCCAACTTCCCATTTACCTGTACACACACTCCCACATCTTTATACAATGTCTCTGCCCAACGCACCACCTCCTACCCAAAACCTTGCCTCCTTAATATGTACCACAACACCTCACGTTCTACACTATCATACGCCACCTGCTAATCTAAAGCTAAGACACCCCCCCCCTGCTCCCCTCCCGACCCTTCCACAAAATTCTTTATAATACTATGCCCGTCATACATCGTCCTCCCAGACACACCATACCGTCCTCTCGCAACCACTCTATCCACCACACACTTCAGCCTATTTCCTAAAAATTTTGCAAAAATCTTATAATCAGCAAACAGCAATGATATTATCCTAAAGTCCCGCACCGTGTCTTGTCGCTCACCTTTTGGCGCTAAAACCACAACCACAGTTCCTTGCAACCTGCCCATCCTCCTCTCCCTTTTCATTAGTTCTACTAAGGACTTCAACACACTCCAATGGCTCACATAAAACTCGCAGGGCATGCCATCCAAACCTGGGGTCTTACCTCGTGCCATCTCTTCTAAAGCCCTCCACACCTCCCCTTCTTCAGTATCCCCCCCCCAACGCCGTGCGATCACTGCCACTTAGCACACAAGATACTTTCTCCCCCAACCCCCCGAAAGCCCTCACATCCACCCCTGCACTCAGTAAATTTCTTCCAAACCACCTATCCACGTAATCACTCATCGCCTCAGTTGTTCTTAACTCCTGTCCCACCCTATATCCACCTAAGTCCTCATGTACCACCAGCCTATCAATTTCCATAGCCATACGGCGCTGCCTCTGTCCCCGTAACACACAGGCCGATGGGCGATCACCCCACACCGCCTCTTCAAATCCACCCTGCACTCTCACCGCATCAAATCTGTCATTCTGCAAATCTCGAATCCTCCCTTTTAACAACTCGATTTCCTCCATGGGATACTGCCCTGCCTGCACGCCCCTCTCATAACAACCTTGCAAAATACCCTCGAAATACTGCTGCAACCCGTATGTCATCCAACCCTGGTACTTTCCCCATCGCACGTAAAACTGCCAGAGCCTCTCCTTAGCTACCCCATCCCACCACCCCAGCAAGTCACCCACATCCCTACCCTCTCACCACAAATTCTCTCACATTGTCCCAAAATCTAACCCCGCCTCCTCCACCCCAAGAAGTCTCACATTTAACTTCCAATACCCTGGATACCTCTTAGGCAAGCTGGCCCAAGTCAAGTCCGCATAAACAGCTCTATGATCCGTGTATACAGCATCTACCATACGCACGTACATCACCCGCACACTTCTCGTCACATATAACCTATCTAGCATGGCCGCGTATCCCCGTCTATGAAACGTATGCTCAACCATCAGGTCCCCACCTCCAATAACTTCCCTTAACCCCACGCCCAGCAAAAGATCCCTTAGGCTAACCAAAAAAACACCCTGCCCCCCGTGGTTCCACATCCTTTCTACGTACTACACAATTCCAATCACCACCTACGATTGTTACCGAGGGAAGAGATCGCAAATAATAAATCAAAACATCACGCACAAACTCATTCTTCACCCGTACATCACGCTCCGCCGGCGCATACACACAAACCACTGCCAGTCGCTCACCCCTCCACCATCCATCTACCAGGAGTACCCTACCCTCCTCCCCTCCCTCACATCTAATTACAACAAACGGGCTCGTCTCCGGAATCAGGATCCCAACCCCACCCTTCAAACGTTCCGAATATGCCACAAACACACGATATCCAGCCACATTCAAATCCCAACCAACCTTAAAATTATGCTCCTGCACAAACACAATATCTATGGCATAACACCTCAAAAACCCCTGGAGCCACAAACGCTTCACATTCACACACATCCCATTTACATTTACAGTCATACACCTGAAACCTAAGTGAAGGGTTTTACACACTGCCCTGGAACTCCTTTCATAGGTGCATTACCAGCATTCCTACTTTCCCCACCACGCTCTCCACTGTGAGCGCGATTCCCCCCCATGGTCGAACACCTGACCGGACACACCTGTGGCGCCTCCACTTACCACGTCAGCCCACGGTTTCTTCTCGGCCTCTGCGCCGGGGTCAAGATATCATTGGAATCAGAGTGCGTTGCCGCCCTCTTTCGCCGAAAACTCTCTGCATCCATGTTCTGGTCGGGAGATGCCTCACAATGTACCTCCACCGCCACCTCGACCACGGTCACCACTCCCGTAGAAGTGGCACCCGCAGTCAGCTGACTGCATCTCCTCTCGTCATAGCTCTCCTCTGGTCCTTCCACCGACTGTACATCATCCCCAGCTCTCGTCGTCTCCAAAAACCTGTCCGTCAACTGCTCTAAAGCCACATCCTCTGCTCGTTCCTCACCACTCAGCTTGGTCTCCTCTTCCACCAAAGCGGAGACCATAGAGCCTACAGGCATTGATGGGCTCGACCCCACCGTCGGGAACTCTCTCCACCTCCTCGCTCCAAGAAGAACTATGACCATTTACAGGTGTCCCGCTGACAGGCCCCGCCATCGGGTCAGGCCCTCGCTCCGTCCCTCTATCTGCATCCTGTCGTAGCTGCTGCCTCCCACACTGGGCTGCCATATGGTCATAAGCACCACATAGCCTGCAAGTCTTGCACTGCCCTGCATAATACACCATAACTTGTGTCCGGAAGTCCTCTAGGATGAGAAACGATGGGATAGAATGCCTCAGCATCATCTTCAGGTTTAACGTGCCTTCCGGCAAGTCGGCATATGCCCCATCCGCCCAAGTACCTGCTGTTGCCAGGTGAACAGTACCGTTACGTTCTAAAACGTTCCTTAGGTCTGCTTTGTCAGCTTCGAAAGGCACATTACGTACCTTCACCCAGGTGTAGTGTCTCGACACATCAATTAGACGAACTCGTATTGCCGAGTTAACGTCCACACAGCCATCTTGATACTTCTCCACCAGGCGTTCATACACTGCCGTCGATCATAGCTTGACGAATATCTGGTGAGCCCAATTGAGGAATACTCCATACAGATCCTGATCAGCAATGTCGTATGTGTCACGAATAATCATAGGTAGAATCACCTGTGCGGACTGAGGTGTAACTACACCCCGCACTAAATTAAAGCACACAGTGTTGACATGCCTTCTTGTATTCTGCGCCATCTTGAGAAAATCAAACTGCGCAGGAAGGCCTCTCAACCATGAGCATGTGCGCAGCACAACCACACAGCCCAAGAGTGATATGGTCAATCAATTGCGTTATTAGGAGGGCTGACATGGAGCCGAAAGGGGCAGGCTATGTGTCGGTGACCCTCAGAGATTTAATGAGGGATATTCGGTTCGGGATGCGATGATGGGGGGGGGATGGGGGACAATCA
>NC_069409.1:4133548-4166048 GCF_026875155.1 Cherax quadricarinatus
TTGTGTTTTTGCGCCCGCTGTAACTACGGGTTAATGAAATTCACAGTAACGGGGTTTTTAAAGAAAAAAAATAATGAAAGTCACTCCATTCACAAAGTCCATATAATACTGGTTAGTTGCTATACAACACTGTAATCTGCTATTCATGGTATCCACTAGATTATATGCGAGAAACACTAGCGGGCCCAAGAAAAATTATAAAAAACAGCTGACCTGTGGTAAGTTTCTGGCGACTTCTGGACCTCCCTTTCTATAGGCTTATACTTTTTTTACAAATTCATGTTTCAATGACACTTTAGCCTTTATTATCAATATACTAGGGAGCCCTGTAGTATACACTAAAACACTATGTATATCAATGCTTTCAGGGAGACTTTCTTTCCTCTGACACAAAGTTCAATATTATTTTTTTCCACACGGGACAGGCCTATGTTTCCCCTCTGGCAGTAAACTCTGCTGGGAAGTGACCACTAATTCCCCTTTTTTTTTACTCAGTATTTAATTTTTCCCCCCAAAGATTGGTTCCAGGCGCTAGAGGAATGTATCGTATAGGATTGATGACACAAATTAAAGTTCTAGCACGTAAGAGCGACCGTTTAAAAACACCAGAAAAACCGGGAGCACAACGAGGCACGCTGAAAACGCTATGATATATATATATATAATATATTATATATTATAAAAATATATATAATATATATATATAAATAATATATATATATATATATTTTATATTATATAATTATATATATATATATTTTATAATATATATATATTATATGCAATAAGATCACAGTAAACAGGTGATTTCAGAATATGCAAAACAACCACTCTGAAAGAATAGAGAAATTCCAAGCGCTTTCGTGAGTAGTCACGAAAGCGCTTGGAATTTCTCTATTCTTTCAGAGATGGTTGTTTTGCATATATATATATATATATATATAATATATATATATATATATATATATATATATATATTTATATATATATAAAATATATATATAATTATATATTTTATTTTATATATATATATATTATATATTATATTATATATATATATATATATATATATGCATGCCGTGCCGAGTTTTGGGATAACTTGCGATTTCGCCTTAAATAGCAACACTCTTCTTGCTGAATAAGGCAAGCGGAAATTCTGTATGCAATAATTTCGCAAAAATTATTCTGAACCTAAGAAAAAAAATATTTTTCAAACGCGTTGCTTATTATTATATTATTTGTAAAATTATCTAAAATTATTTAGTTGGATTAAGCTAAATTAAATTGCGCTTGTTATAATAAGTTTAGTGAAGTTTTTTAAAGTTCTTTTGGTACAAAATTATTTAATTTTTCATTAACATATGTGAAAAAAATATATGTATCTTTAAACGTATATGACAAAATTTTGGAATTTGGGTTTAATTTTAAATAAGTTCTTGCTAATTAGCCACTGGGTACCAGTTATACTTACGAAAGTTGAGAGCTTTAGCAAGATAGTCTAGAAGTTCTGCCATAGGTCCCCTGAAGTGAAACCTTGCACCCTGGAGCCTCAGGATCATCATACGTTACCATCTTAAAAATTGGATTTCCCTCTGACGCTACCAGCAAATTTGGCCCATGTTGAAACCTGCCAAATTTTACTTAATAACTTAAATCTATATTAAATTATCATGAATTTGGTTACTAATATCTGTCTGTGTTAATATGTTTGTATCTAATATGCAGTGCTACTTATTTTGCCATAATGATTTTCTATATACATTAAGAATTCTTTAACATCTAAATTAAAATGTATCATGCCATTTTTTTTCACGGCTAATTATATCTGATGAAAGACAGAGTTTATCTCTGGTAGGGTTTGTCTTTTAAATGGATTCTCAATACACAAATAACCCGCACATAGAAGAGAGGACCATTTACAAAGTCTGTGTGACTTTGTAAATGGTCCAAGTCGAACCGAAACGTCGTCGTAAGCTTCTCTCTTCTATTTGCGGGTTATCTGTGTATCGTTCCAGTTACGGTATTGTGCCTTTGTTTGTTATTTATGGATTCTCTACCTTTTGTGTTGTTTGTTTACCTGACCTTGATAATCTCTACCTTTTGTGTTGTTTGTTTACCTGACCTTGATAATCTCTACCTTTTGTGTTGTTTGTTTACCTGACCTTGATAATCTCTACCTTTTGTGTTGTTTGTTTACATGACCTTGATAATCTCTACCTTTTGTGTTGTTTGTTTACCTGACCTTGATAATCTCTACCTTTGTGTTGTTTGTTTACCTGACCTTGATAATCTCTACCTTTTGTGTTGTTTGTTTACCTGACCTTGATAATCTCTACCTTTTGTGTTGTTTGTTTACATGACCTTGATAATCTCTACCTTTTGTGTTGTTTGTTTACCTGACCTTGATAATCTTCTACCTTTTGTGTTGTTTGTTTACCTGACCTTGATAATCTCTACCTTTTGTGTTGTTTTGTTTACCTGACCTTGATAATCTCTACCTTTTGTGTTGTTTGTTTACCTGACCTTGATAATCTCTACCTTTGTGTGTTTGTTTACATGACCTTGATAATCTCTACTTTTGTGTTGTTTGTTTACATGACCTTGATAATCTCTACCTTTTGTGTTGTTTGTTTACCTGACCTTGATAATCTCTACCTTTTGTGTTGTTTGTTTACCTGACCTTGATAATCTCTACCTTTTGTGTTGTTTGTTTACATGACCTTGATAATCTCTACCTTTTGTGTTGTTTGTTTACATGACCTTGATAATCTCTACCTTTTGTGTTGTTTGTTTACCTGACCTTGATAATCTCTACCTTTTGTGTTGTTTGTTTACCTGACCTTGATAATCTCTACCTTTTGTGTGTTTGTTTACCTGACCTTGATAATCTCTACCTTTTGTGTTGTTTGTTTACCTGACCTTGATAATCTCTACCTTTTGTGTTGTTTGTTTACCTGACCTTGATAATCTCTACCTTTTGTGTTGTTTGTTTACCTGACCTTGATAATCTCTACCTTTTGTGTTGTTTGTTTACCTGACCTTGATAACTCAGGCTTCTCAGAGCTAACGTAAGATTAGTTTTCATTTAACTGTTTTATTGTTATTTTTTTGTTTAATGTTAAATGATTTGTTTAAGTTGGCTCATCTTCATTAATTTACTTTTCCAATAATTTTATTCGGTATAACGAGCACAGGTTGTATTCTAAAGGCGTATAGCAACTGGTCGTAATTAATTCAGCAAAGATGGCCGTCAGCATGACAGAAAAAGGGCAAGGTAAACAAGCAGAGGGAGATTTCTCTAACCATATATTACTTCACCAATTTATACTCCATGTACAATATTAATGATGAGTAAAGATGTCAGACTGAAATCGTACAAACCAGAGCAATTGAAAGCAGTAGTAGCATTCACTACCATTGTCAGTGGATGTCTGTCTCTAGGGAAGATGTATTTTTTTGGTCCTAAGTTTCAGTAAGATCGTCATGAAACAAATAAAAACAAGACAAAACAAATATTTGCTGAAAATTAAATTTGGCAGCATGAAAGCATATATAGGCACTGCCAAAAGTTTTTAGAACACTGCCTTGTATGGGCCAGTAGGCGTTCTGCAGTGTTCCTCCATTCTTATGTAACACTCCCTACTGATAAAACAATGCATAATAGCATATGTATGTTATTGCAACTCCGCCATTTCCTCTTTGTAACGATGCCAAATAGTTTTAAATATATTAGAAAGAATAATACATAAAATAATTTTAAATCGGAAAAAAAATCTGAAAATTCACTTCATGTTCAGACACATGTGTTGTGTAATGACTATAATTCGTTATAAAAAAAAATAGACAACGAGGAGACTTATACTAAATTATTTGTTGCCAGTTTGCTAAACTATTTTTCTGTAAGCTTAACTAATTTTTTTTTTTTTTTAGTTTTCATTATTTTGTGCTTTGCGCACGTCAACTGGTTCTAAGTCAGGTAAGCAGAAGTAACGTCACCTTGGCTGAAGTAGCCGGCCTCCACGTGACTGGCGGACAGAACTGACCAATAAACACAACAGTGGGGCCCTGAACTGCTACTCTTTCAACTGGCAGTTCAGTGGTCAAGAGACCATGGTGTGTGGCTGTGTGATGAATGTTGAATACTATGTAACATACTAGGTGCATACCACATTCGATTTTACTCAAACCAGTGATTTATGGTGTAGTTTCTCCCTCTATACAACTCTGTATTCCCTTGCTTTATATTTCTACAGAAAATGTCCAGAAAATTATATAGTTATCGCCATCGGAATATTACCATTTTTTTTTTCATTCATTTATAATATTTTAAAATATTCACCTCACGTTTTGAATGTTTTTCTGTACTGAATAAAATATTTTTCTCAACAAACCTAAAAATGTCTTTACCTTCATTTGAACAGCTGAGAGCAACATTGTATGTGTTTGTTGACTCGTATTTTTTTAAGAACACCAAAAATACACTCGATGATCCAAAAATGATGAATACAGGTCAAGATAATGCCATCATGCCAGAGAATCGAAGCTCCTAAACCAGGTAACTGGAGTTAACTTCATTTGTTTTATGAAATTTGATTACCTCTCATTAACCCCCCCCCCTTTCCATTTCCCAGACGCTGTATTATCCACGTTAATCTGGAGTCTTAAGGCCCATTAATAAATGAATCATGGCCTTTGTGATCAGGAATGACACCGAGCACATAGTTACTATGACTTATAACAGTTAATTTAAAATTTAGTTTCCAGTCAGATTCTCCTGTGGTCGCTGATGCTGCCGTTTTAAAACTGGAGAAGATGAGAACTTTCATATCCTCACATCTCAGGCAATAATGATGACATCCTCACATCTCAGGCAATAATGATGACATCCTCACATCTCAGGCAATAATGATGACATCCTCACGTCTCAGGCAAAAATGATGACATCCTAACATCTCAGGGAATAATGATGATATCCTCACATCTTAGGCAATAATGATGATATCCTCATATTTCAGAAAATAATGATGATATCCTCACATCTCAGGGAATAACAATAATACAATATTTACCTTGACCTCTGTTTTTATGTTTTAAATGCAATGGAAATAAAATATTTCAAAAAATATTTATTGTTTCATTTATGATGTTTTTCAGTTAGATTAAATGTGAGTTAATTATTATTCATGAAAGATCAATACAAAGTTATTACATCAGTTTGCATTGTGTCATTGTTTTAATAACGTAAGAATATACAGCAAAAGTCTAAAGAAATAACAATTAGTTGCAGTTAGATAATAAATACTCTCGTAAAGTAATATGTAATTTCAAATTGGTACTATTAAGAACCGTCGCATGAATTTTTTTTTATCCGCGTATTTCGTTCTCCAACTTTATGTTTTTACCTCTCTGAACAATATAACCTCTTAAAAATTATTTTATATTTTCAGATCATGTGTGGAGACCAGTACAAGACCAGAGAACAGTGACTCACACTTTTATATCCTGTCTCACCATCGTGAATATTCCCATAATTTACAATTCCGCTCCTAGCTTCACAAGTTCATTGCCCTCTTATTCTACAATGAGCAGAGAAAACTAGAAGATTGAAGTGCACATCAGAGACTTAATAATAAATACTGAAATTTGTTCCCGTTAATCACAGTAATAATTTGTCTGTTTCATTTAAATGGTTCATTTTAATAATAATATTACGTCAGATATTAACAATTAAGCTAATTTTGCAGTAGATCTGTGAGATAATTAATGAATTCCTCGTACATTTACAAATTTGATTCCCGTTTATCATAGTAAATAGTGTGTCTTTTTTCATTTAATGGGCTTCAATAATTTAACACTGATGTATTAGTGTCAGGATACTAACAGTTTACAAAATGTGAAGTAAGTTTCAACTCTATATAATTTTTTTACAAAATACGATCTTAGGAATCTGAGCTAAAGAAATGCTTCTTTTATCATTTACAATTTTTTTATTCTCGATTTTTCATATAAATATTAACGCTGTTATTGGACACCATAATTCCCATTTGTCATTTTATTAAATAAATAAACATTCTTATTCATTATTAAAAAACAGCTCTTCATCGGAGGACACCCAAAATGATGAATAATAAACAGTCCTCAGTCGATGATAATATTAAATTAATATGTTTTAGTACAAATTTGATCGTGTGGCTAGAAAGACTGGAAAATGATTGACTTAAGACTCAACTATCAGCCTGAAAGAACTTATCAAAAATATATTTTCACTTGAAATTTCAAAAGTTAAATTACTTATTTTATTTAAGAAATTGTTTTCTTAGTCAGTAAATTAACAGTAAACCACTGGTTTTTATCTTTAACTGTTACTTTACAGAATACACGGGTTTAACTAACTGTAACTTACATAAATTATTTACCTGAACGTAACTTACATAATAGGTTTATCTTAACTGGAACTACTTAAATAAATTAATCTTAAACTGTAACTACGAGTACATGATATTTATCTTATCTGTAACTTACTTAATTGATATTATCTTAAACTGTAACGACTGTAACACTGTGTATCTTAACTGTAACTTACAAAAGCGCTGGTTTATCTGTAATTAACTTACAGTAAACACTTATCTACTGTAACTAAAAATAAACAGCATGGTTTATCTAACATACTACTTACAGTAACCTGGTTTATCTTAACTGTATCTTACAGTAAACGCTTTTATCTTAACTCAACTCATTAAACACGTTATCTTTAAACGTGTAACTTACAGTAAACACCTTTATGTAAACTGTAACTTACATAAACGCTGGTTTATCGTAACTTCAACTACATAAATGCTATTAGTTAACTGTAACTTACAGTAAACACGGTTCCTCTTAAACTTAACTTACATAAACACTGGTTACTTAGCTTACTTAGAGATAACACTGTTTATCTTTAACGCAACTTACATAAACCTGATTTATCTAACATGCAACTTACAGTAAACTCTGGTTTATATTTACTTAACTACATGAAACGCTGTTATACTTACTGTACTTACAGAAAACCTTTATCATTACAGTCACTACGAGTAAACACAGGTTTATCTTAACTGTCAACATACAGTATATACTGTTATATCTTAACTGTAACTTACAGAAAACACTGTTTATCTTAACAGTAACTTACAGAAACACTGTTATCATAACCGTAACTAGATAACTCTGTTATCTTAACTGTAACTTACAGTAAACACGGGGTTTATCTTAACTAAAAATTTCAGAAAAACACAAAAATTTTAAATTTGTAACTTACAGTAAACACTTGTGTATTTTAATTGAACTTAAGAATTGCTGGTTTTTAACTGAAAAATTACAGTAAAACCCGGTTTATCTTAAGTGAAAACTTACGGTAAACGTGGTTTATTAACTTAACTTACAGAAAACGCTGGTGTATTTTTATCTCTAATTTACAGAAAACGCGGGTATTTTTTAACTGTAAATTAAAGAAATGCTGGTTTTCTTAACGAAACTTCAGAAAAACGCTTTTTTATCTTAACTGTAACTACAGTAATCAGGTTTATTTTAGCTGAAATTTTCGTAAAAACTGGTGTATCAAACTCCCACTTACGAAAACACTGGTTTATTTTAACGAAATTACAGAAAAATGGTTTTTTAACTGTAACTTAAGTAAACACGGGTTTTATTTTAACTGTAACTTACAGAAACATGGTTTTCTTAGCAGTAACTTGAGTAAACCTGTTTATTTTAACTCAAATCGTAATAGGGCTTTCGAACTGTAACTTACGTAAACCCTGGTTTATTTTAAACTGAACTTACAGAAAAAACCGGGTTTTATTTTAACTGTAACTTCAGAAAACCCGGTTTATTTAAACGAATTACAAAAACACGGTTTTCTTACCGTAACTTAAAAAAACACTGGTTTATTTAACTGAACTAAGTAAAACTGGTTTTTCTACTGAACTTACAGAAAAAATGGTTTTTTCTTACTGTAACTTACAGAAAACCTTTTTTTATCTTACTGAAATTTTACAAAAAAACAGGTTTATCTTCGAAACTTACAGAAAACCTGGTTTATTTAAAACTGAAATTACATAAATGGTTTATCTTACTGAATTACAGTAAAACTGTAATCTTAATTAACTTACAGAAAAATTTGTTATCTTAACTGTAATTTTCAGTAAACCGGGGTTTATCTAACTGCAACTTAGAAAAACTTTTTTATTTTAAATGAATTACGTAAAACTTGTGTATCTTAATTGTAACTTACATAAACCCTTTTTATCTTAACTGTAACTTACGAAACTGGTTTTTATTTATGAAATTACAGTAAACACTGTTATTTTAACTGTAATTTCCCAAAACATTGTTATTAACGTACTTACAGTAAACACGGGTTTATCTTAAATGCAACTTATAGTAAACGCGGTTTATCTTAATTTAACTTACAGAAAACACTTGTGTTCTTAACTTTAATTCCAGTAAGGCTGTTTATCTTAACTGAAACTTACAGTAAACCGGGGTTATTTAACTAAAAACCGAAAACACGTTTATCTTAATGTAATTCAAAAAAACTTTTTATCTTAACTGTAATTACGTAAACCGGTTATTTAATGTACCAGTAAACGCTGTTTATCTTAACTGAATTTTTACAGAAACATTTTGTACTTAACTGTAATTACAGTAACGGGTTTATCTTAACTGTAACTTACAGTAAATGCGGATTTTAAACTGTAACTTAAGTAAACCCTGTTTATCTTAAATGTAATTCAGAAACACTTTTTATCTTATGTAACTAAGAAACACTGGTTTATTTTATGACTTACAGTAAACACATTAATCTTAATTGAATTTACAGAAACCTGGTTTTTTTTAATGAATTAAAATAAATGGTTTTTTTAACTGAATTACAGAAAACCCCTGGTTATTTTAACTGAACTTAAGTAAACACGGGTTTATCTTAACTGTAATTACAGTAAACCTGGTTTTCTTACGTCTTAAATAAAACTGGTTTATTAACGAACAAAACAGAAAAACGGGTTTATCTTAACTGTACTTACAGAAAACCTGGTTTTTTAATTAATTCAGTAAACACTGGTTATCTTAACTGAAAATTTACAGTAACCTGTTTTCTTAACTGTAACTTACAGTAAACGCTGATTTTTTTAACTGTAATTTACAGAAAACACGGGTTTATCTTAACGTAATTACAGTAAACATGGTTTATTTTAACTGCAACTTCAGAAAACACTTTTAACTTTTTGTAACTTAAGTAAACACTTGTGTATCTTAATGTAATTTTCAGTAAGCGGTTTTTCTTAACTGTAACTTACGTAAACCTGGTTTTTTAATGTAACTTCAGTAAAGGGGTTTATCTTAACTTAACTTCAAAAGCGGGGATTTATTTTAAATTTTTTTTTAACTTACAAAGCCGCGGGGTTTATCTTAACTGAAATTACAAAATGCGGTTTATCTTAACTGTAATTTCAAAATTGGTTATTTAAAACGTAATTCCCGTAAACCCTGTTTATCTTAAAACTGAACTTACAGTAAACCGGGGTTTATCTTAACTGAACTTACAGTAAAACTGGGTTTTTTTACTTAACTTACAAAAACTGGTTTATCTTAACGAACTTACGTAAACAACGGGTTTTTTAATCTTGCGTAACTTAATAAACATGGTTTTCTTAATGAAATTACAGAAAACGGTTTTCTTAATTTGAAATTTTCGAAACAGGTTTATTTTCGTAACTTACAGTAAACAGGGTTTATTTAACTGAACTACAGTAAAAGGGGTTATTTAACTGAAAACTTCGAAAAACATGGTTTATCTTAATGAAAACTTTACAGTTAAACATGGTTTATTTAAAACTGAACTTACAGAAACACTGGTTTTCTTAATGTAACTTACAGAAACACGTTTCTTAATTTAACTTCATTTAAACCGGGTTTTTATCTTAACTGCAACTTAAGTAAACCTGTTTTTCTTAACTGCAACTTACAGTAAAACTTGTTTTCTTAATTAAACTTACAGTAAACCTGGTTTATCTTATTGTAACTTCAGTAACGTGGTTTATTTTAAGAACTTAAAAATAAACACGGGTGTATTTAACTGTAACTTACAAAAAAACCTGTTATTTAACTTAACTACAAAAACGGTTTATTTAATGAATTTTAAGTAAAAGGTTTATCTTAATGTAACTTTACATAAACACTGGTGTTTTAACTGTAATTTACAGTAAAGCGGTTTATTTTAACTGTAACTTAAGAAAATGGGTTTTTTTAACTGAAACTTAAGAAACGCTGTTTATTAAATGTAACTAACAGAAACATTTTTTATCTAATGTAATTTACAGTAAACGTGATTTATTAACTGTAACTTACAGTAAACCTGGTTTATTTAAACTGAATTACAGTAAAAGGGGTTTATCTTAAAATTGCCTTACATAAACACTTTAAATTTTAATTAAAAATTTACAGAAAACATTGTTTATCTTAACTGTATTACAGTAAACACGGGTTTATTTTAAACTGCAATTTAGAAAAAGCCGGGTTTATCTTAAACTGTAACTTAAGTAAACACTGGTTTATTTCTGTAACTTACAGTAACCGGTTTTATCTTAACTGAACTTCGTAAACACTGGTTTTTAATTTTAAAAAACCTTTTTTAAATTCTTACAGTAAACACTTGTGTACTTAACTGAACTTAAGAAAACCTGGTTTTTCGAAACTGAAACTTAGAGTAAACGCTGGTTTATCTTAATTGTAACTTACGTAAACCTTGTGATCTAACGAAAACTTAAGTAAACGCTGGTTTATTTTAACGAACTTCAGTAAACGGGGTTTATCTTAACTGAACTTACAAAAACACGGGTTTTATCTTAACGTAATTTGCGAAAATCGATTTACCTTAACTTTAATTACAGAAACTGGTTTCTTAACTGTAAAAAATTCCAGTAAATGGTTTATTTAACTGAACTTACAGAAATTTGGGGTTTATTTTAAAACTGTAACTTACAGAAACCCCTGATTTTTTTTAAACTGAACTTACTAAACACTGGTTTATTTAACTGTAATTTAACAAAAAACAGGGTTTATCTTAAACGAAACTTTCAGAAAACACTAGTAAATCTTAATTGTAACACGTAAACATTGGTTCTTAAATTGAACTTCAGTAATTGTGGTTTATCTTAACGAACTTACAGTAACCCTGGCTTTCTTAAGTGTAATTTACAGAAAAAACGTGGTTTTTTTAAACTGTAACTTACAGTAAACGGGGTGTATCTTATCTTATTTACAGTAAACGCGGTATCTTAACTGTAACTTACAGTAAAGCTGGTTTTTTTAACTGAAAACTTACAGTAAACGGATTTTCTTAACGTAATTACAGTAATCATTTTTTTATTTTAGCTGTAACTTACAGTAAAAACGGGTGTATCTTAATGCAACTTACAGAAAACAGGGTTTTTTAACTGCAACTTACAGAAAACACTGGTTTTTTAAGTAACTTACAGAAAAACATGGTTTATTTTAACTTAATTTCAGAAAACATGGTTATCTTAGCGTAACTTAGAGTAAAAACTGGTTTATCTTAACTGCAACAACAGTAAACTGGCTTATCGAAAACGAATTTACAGTAAACACGGTTATCTTACTGTAACTTACGAAACAAGGGTTTATTTCACTGAAACTTACAGTAAACGCTGGTTTATTTTAAACTGTAACTTACAGTAAACCGGTTTATTTTAACTTAATTCAGAAAAACACGGGTTTATTTTAAGTAACTTCAAAAACCTGTTTATCTTAATGTAATTAAGTAAACATTTGTTCTTAACTGTAACTTAAGAAACCCGGTTTACTTAACTCAACTTACAGAAAACGCGGGTTTTTTCTTAATTGTAACTTCAGAAAACCCTTTTATCTTAACTGAAATTACAGTAAAACCGGGTTTATCTTAAATGAATTTTAAGTAAACCGGTTTATTTTAAATTGAAACTTACGTAAACTTGTTATTTTAACTGTAACTTTACAGTAAACTGTTATTTTAACTGAATTCGTAACCTGGTTTTCAAACGAACTTACAGAAAACCTGTTTTCTTAATGTAACTTCAGTAAATCTGTTTACCTTAACGTAACTACAGTAAAACGGGTTACTTAACTGAACTTCAGAAAACCTGGTTTATTTTAAACTAATTACGTAACTGGTTTATTTCTGTAACTTACAGTAAACCTGTTTTTTTTAACTGTAACTTAAGTAACACGGGTTTTTTTTTCTGAACTTACGAAACACTGGTTTATTTAACTGAATTAAAGAAAACGCGTTTTTTTAACTGAAATTAAGTAAACACGGTTTTTATTTTAAACTGAATTCATAAAAACTTTTTTATTTTAAACTGTAAAAATTTACAGTAACCATTTGTTTTTTAATGTAACTTACAGAAAAAAGGTTTATTTAGCAACTTCGTAAACATTTTTATCTTAATAAACTACATAAAATTTTTATCTTAATGTAATACAGTAAACCGGGTTTTTATCTTACTGTAATTACAGTAAAACCTGGTTTATCTTAATGAATTTCAGTAAACGGGTTTATCTTAATGAACTTCAGTAAACTGTTATCTTATTTTAATTACATAAACCTTTGGATCAAAATGAAAAACTTACAGAAAAACCTGGTTATCTTAACTGTAATTTACAGAAAACCCTGTTTTATTTTACTGTAACTTACGTAACATGGTTTTATTTACGTAACTTACCAAAAACGGGTTTATTAACAAACTTACAGTAAACACGGGTTTTTTTAAAACTGCAACTACAGTAAAACTGGTTTTTAACTGTAACTTGGTAAACCTGTTTATTTTAACTGTAATTCAAAACATTGTTTTTTTTAAACTGTAACTTAATAGCGCTGGTTTTCTTTCGTAACTTAAGAAATGTTTACTAACTGAATTTTATAAACATTTTTAATCTTTTTTAAACCCCCTACAGAAAATTGTGTATTTAAATGTAACTTACAGTAAACACTGGTTTATCTTAACTGTAACTTACAGTAAAAGCTGGTTTATCTTAATTGCATCTTACAGTAAACACTAGTTAATCTTAATTGTAACTTACAGTAAACACTTGTTTATCTTAACTGTAACTTACAGTAAACACTGGTTTATCTTAACTGCAACTTAGAGAAAGCACTGGTTTGTCTTAACTGAAACCTCTTACTGTAAAAATGGTTTATCTTAACTGTAACTTACAGTAAACACTGGTTTATCTTAACTGTAACTTACAGTAAACACTGGTTTATCTTAACTGTAACTTACAGTAAACACTTGTGTATCTTAACTGTAACTTACAGTAAACACTTGTGTATCTTAACTGTAACTTACAGAAAACACTGGTTTTTCGCCGAAACTGATACTTAGAGAATACGCTGGTTTATCTTTATTTGTAACTTACAGTAATAACTGTAACTTACAGTAAACACTGGTTTATCTTAACTGTAACTTACAGTAAACACTGATTTATCTTAGCTGTAACTTACAGTAAACACTGGTTTATCTTAACTGTAACTTACCTAAAACACTGGTTTATCTAAGCAGTAACTTACAGTAAACACTGGTTTATCTTAACTGCAACATACAGTAAATACTGGCTTATCTTAACTGTAACTTAGAGTAAACGCTAGTTTATCTTAACTGTAACTTACAGTAAACACTTGTGTATCTTAACTGTAACTTACAGTAAGCGCTGGTTTATCTTAACTGTAACTTACAGTAAACGCTGGTTTATCTTAACTGCAACTTTCAGTAAACACTAGTTAATCTTAATTGTAACTTACAGTAAACACTTGTGTATCTTAACTGTAACTTACTGTAAACACTGGTTTATCTTAATTGTAACTTACAGTAAACGCTGGTTTATCTTAACTGTAACTTACAGTAAACACTTGTGTATCTTAACTGTAACTTACAGTGAACGCTGGTTTATCTTAACTGTAACTTACAGTAAACCCTGGCTGATCTTAACTGTAACTTACAGTAAACACTGGTTTATCTTAACTGTAACTTACAGTAAACACTAGTTAATCTTAATTGTAACTTAGAGTAAACACTTGTGTATCTTAACTGTAACTTACAGTAAACACAGGTTTATCTTAACTGCAACTTACAGTAAACGCTGGTTTTTCTTAACTGTAACTTACAGTAAACACTTTTTATCTTAACTGTAACTTACAGTAAACGCTGGTTTATCTTAACTGTAATTCAGTAAACCCTGGCTTATTTTAACTGAAAATTTCAGTAAAACGGTTAAAATTTTAAAACTGTAACTTCCCGTAAATCTATTTATTTTAATTTGTAACTTCCAGTAAAGCTGGTTATCTTAACTGTAACTTACAGTAAATGTGTTTTACCTTAATGAAATTACAGTAAAACTGGTTTATTTTAACAGTAACTTACAGAAAACCCCTTGGTATTTACGTAACTTAGAGTAAACGCTGGTTTATTTAACTGTAACTTCAGTAAAAGTTTATCTTAAAAAACTTACAGAAAAACGTGTTTTATCTTAACGTAACTTCAGTAAAAGGGTTTATCTTACTTTTACTTCAGAAAACCCGGGGTGTATCTTAACTGAATTTCAGAAAACGCTGGTTATTTTTAACTGAAAATTTACATAAAGGGGTGTACTTAACGTAACTTACAATAAACGTAAATTATCTTAACTGTAACTTACAGTAAACCTGGTGTATCTTAACTGTAAGTTCAGAAAACCTGGTTTATCTTAAATGAATTACATAAAACTGGTGTATCTTAACTGAAAGTTACAGTGAACGGGGTTTTTATCAAACTGAATTACAGTAAACGCGGGTGATTTTAAACTGTAATTAAGTAAACCGGGTGTATTTTTCTGTACTTACAGAAAACGTGTTTATTTAAAACGTAATTTACAGTAAGCGGGGTTTATTTTAACTGTAATTACAGTAAACGCGGGTTTTTATCTTAACTGATCTTATAAAACAATTTAATCTTAATTGAAACTTACAGTAAACACTGTGTTTTCTTAATTTTAATTACTAAAAACACGGGTTTTTTTAAATTTGTAATTTACGAAAACGCGGGTTTATTTAACTGAAACTTACAGTAAACATTTGTGTATCTTAATAAAACTTACAGTGAACGCTGGTTTATTTTTAATGTAACTTACAGAACCCCTGGTATTTAACTGAAAACTTACAGTAAACATTGTTTGTCTTAACGAAACTTACAGTAAACCTGTTAATTTTAATTGAAATTTTTAGAGTAAACACTTGTGTATCTTAACTGTAACTTACAGTAAAACAGGTTATTAACTGAAAATTCAGTAAACCTGGTTTTTTTAATTGAAATTTCAGTAAACGGGGTTTTTTTAAACTGTAACTTACAGTAAACCGGGTTATCTTAACTGTAACTTACAGAAAACACTGGTTTTTTTTAACTGAAATTACAGTAAACGCGGTTTATCTTAACGAACCTTACGTAACACTTGTTATCTTAACTAAAAATTAAAAAAAAACGTGGTTTTTTTTTAAAACTGCAACTTACAGTAAACGTGGTTTTTTTTAAATTTGTAACTTACGTAAAACCCCTTGCGTCCTTAACTGAATTACAGTAAAAAAATGGTTTACCTTAACTGAAACTTTCAGTAAACACGGGTTTTATTTAACTGCAATTACAGAAAAACATGGTTATCTTGACTGTAACTTCAGTAAACAGGGTTTTCTTAACTGTAATTTCGTAAACATGGTTTTTTTGCTGAAACTTACAGTAAACATGGTTTTATTAACGCAAAAAGAGAAAATATGGTTTATCTTAACTGTAATTTACAGAACACTGGTGATTTTAAAACTGTAACTTAAGTAAACACGGTTTTATTTAACTGTAATTTACGAAAACATGGTTTTCTTAACGGGTAATTACAGTAAACATTTTTTTATTTAACTGCACTTACAGTAACATATAATCTTTTGAAATTACAGTAAACACTTTGTATCTTAACTGTAACTACGTAAACGCTGGTTTATCTTAACTGTAATTACAGAAAACCCCCTGGTTTATCTTTAACGTAACTTAGGAAAAAAACACTGGTTAATCTTAACTGTAAATTTGCAGTAAAGTGTTTTTATTTAATTGTAACTTACAGAAAACGGGGTGTATTAATGTAATTACAGTAAATGCTGTTTTATCTTAACTGTAACTTACAGTAAACACTGGTTATTTTAACTGTAACTTACAGTAAAACCCTGTGTTTTAAATTTTAATTAAGTAAACGGGTTTATTTAACTGTAACTTACAGTAACACTTTTTTTATCTAACGAAAACTTCAGTAAACGTGTTTATCTAACTGTAACTTCAGTAAACGTGTGTATCTTAACTTAACTTACAGTAAACCTGGTGTTCTTAACTGAAGTTACAAAAAACGTGGTTTATCTTAATGTAACTTACAGAAAACGTAGTGTTCTTTAACTGTAATTTACAGTAAACCTGGTATCTTAACTTAACTTACAGTAAACGTGGATTTAACTGTAATTACAGAAATCGTGGTGTTCTTAACTGTAATTCAGTAAACGCTGATTTATCTTAACTGTATTTACAGAAAACGCGGTTTATCTTAACTGTAACTTACAGAAAACGCGATTTATTAACTGAAAATTTAAAAAAAAACGGGGTTTTATTTAAACTGTAACTACAGTAACCTGTTTGATCTTAACTATAACTTAAGTAAACGTGGTGTTCTTAACTGAAGTACAGTAAACACGGGTTTATTTTAACTTTTCTTCAGTAAACGCTGATTTATCTTAACGTAATTACAGAAAACCTGTTTTTCCCAAACTGTAATTTACGAAAACGGGGTTTATCAAACTGTAACTTACAGTAAACGCGATTTATTTTAAACTGTAACTTAAGAAAACGGGTGTATCTTAACTGTAATTACGAAAACGCTTGGTTTTTAACTGTAACTTATAAAAATGGTGTATTTTAAACTGTAACTTAAGAAAACACTGGGTATCTTAACTGTAAGTTAAAAAAAAACCTGGTTTTTTTTAAAACTGTAACTTACAGAAACATGGGGTATCTTAGCTGAAAAGTTACGTAACATGGTTTATCATAACTGTAACTTACAGAAACGTGGTTTACTTAACTGTAATTACAGTAAACCCTGGTGATTTACTGTAACTTACAGAAAAAGGGGTGTATCTAACTGTAATTTTACAGTAAACGCTGGTTTTTTTAAACTGTAACTTACAGTAAACGCTGGTGTATCTAACTGTAACTTACAGTAAACGGGGTGTTTTTTAAACTGTAACTTCAGAACGTGGTTTATTTAACTGTAACTTACAGAAAACCTGTGTATTTAATGTAACTTACATAAACGGGGTTTTATCTTTGAAATTTACAATAAACGTGGGTTATCTAACTTAAATTAAGAAACGCTGGTGTATCTAACTGAAACTTACGAAACCTGGTTTATCTTAAGTGTAATTACAGTAAACGCGGGTGTTCTTAACGAAATTACAGTAAACGGGTGTTTTTAACTGAAACTTACAGTAAACGCTGGTGTTTCTAACTCATTTTCAAGTTTTTTTCTTTGTACAAAATATTAATCTTAAACGTTGGTGGAAAATTTTTAAAATAGAATGAAATACAAAAATCTTATTTCCGTAATTCTTTAAAAAATAATATTCAAAATATCGTGATAACAATCAAAAAATAACTCGCACAAAGAGAGGAATTTTACGATGACGTTCGCCCTACTTGAACATTAACTACTTACTCGCTAAAAGAGGAAAGAGGTCAGTTAATACGAGAAGAGGACAGAGAGGGGAGAAAGGGGAACAAAAAAATTTAAAGTAGTGAACGAGATAGTTCAGATAGTGAAAGTAGTAGAAGTAGGGGTACAAGTAGAAGTAATGGTGGTAGTAGCAGTAGTAGGTTTGGAGGAAATAAAGAGTAAGAAGAAAAAAGAACAGTGTAAGAGAGTTAATGGGCATGAGGGTGGAATCATAAACACGAGAGAGAAAAGAACACATAAGACAGAACTCACCTTTGGAGAAGAAAGAAAAGGCAAAGATAATACAGGAAATGAGAAGAGGTAGGGAGAGAGGAAAGAGGAGAAAAGATTAGGTCAATCCACAAGTGTTCTGAAGTTTGAAGCGTTTGATTATGTAATGTGAAAGGAAGGCATTTACACAGACTAAGCCAGGACTTAAATTCATATAAGGAAAGTTGTCCATAAGCGATGCTTCAACAAGACAGTGCCAGTGAAGGCTAGATAAGAGGTAGACAGTTTTAGCAGAGGACCAGTTAATAGAATGACTGAGATTTCTAACCATACCACGTTCGGGGTTAGAACCCGTGATCAGAGAGTCTCAAACATGACGGAAAAGAGCATTATTGGTGTCGACAAGTCAAGCACCTATTTTGTGCTTTATACTTCTGTCAGAAAGAGGGCAGCCAGTTTGTCCAAGGTACTGAAGAGGACAAAAGGAGCAGGAAATGGTGTAGACTCCGGAGGCATCAATAGTTGGAGGAGAAGTACGATTTAGATTACTATGAAGGGTGTTAGTTTGGAGAAATGTGAGTCTGCTGTCTAAGAAACGGAGAGAATTGTTAAGGTACGAGAGACTGGAAATATAGGGAAAGCAAAGAACAAACAAGAGAGTTAACAGAAGCAGAGAGTTTGGGAGTGAAGAAAGTTCGTTTAACTCTTGAAAAGCAGAGTTTATGAAATCGGAAAGGTAGGCAAAACGAGAGAACGAACTGCGATGAATGAAAATTTCCGAGTCAAGGAAGTGAGGGTCACTAATGTGGGGGAGGGACGGGAAGGTCACGAAGATGAAACATGGTAAGAAAAGTAGTTAATGTAAATGCCACTGTGCATAGGCTTACGATAAACGTAAAAAAAGAAAAGCCAGTAGTCGAGCGATGGGCAAGTTTATCAACAAAAAGAGGCAAAGAGCAAGATTGTTAAGGGCATCGAGAAATGGTTGGAAGAGACTAAAGTCATGGGGTCAAAGAGTAAAGATGTCATGTACATAATGGACAGAGGGAAGGGCGGACACTAACAGAGGGAAGTAGAACAACTGCGAAGTATTGTACACACAGGTTAGCAAGAACAGGGACACAGGAGAGCCAACAGCAACACCGAAGGTCTGAAAATAAAATTTATCTTGAAAGGAAATGATTTAGAGTGACACAAAGGCGAATAAACTCAACAAAGACATTAATAGGTATAAGGAGATGAAATAACACTTTATTGGTAATAACACTATAATGCAAATTATAAGCGCCGTCAAACTTAATTGTTTGGTGTATTTCGATGTATTTGTCTGTGAAAAATAACTAGAGAATGTCTCTTTAGCTTGACTTCGAAGTTGCTGTTTCTTAGACCAAGATCTGAATTAGTTGTCATGTACTATTTTAAGTGAAGAATTTAGTCTTAGTTTCCATGTGATATATTTGTGAATTCCCTCACGATTCTCTTCGAATCTTCAACGATAACATTTAATTTCAGAAGAAATTTATGCCATATTCTGCAATATTCCTTTTGCATATAGCGATCAGGAGGCTGCGGTAATGCAATACAGGGATACCTTTCTGGGATAGCCTAGTAATCTATATACATGTAGTATCTATGGCGAAATATATGTATGGTATAATACAACATCAAAATATAGCACAATATTTTATCTGGTGATCGATTTGATGCAGCGGTGACACTGTTCTGGTGATATCACTATATAGTGCACTAAATACTTTTAATTTTTATTATTAAAATATAAAACCTATGCCATGGTTGTGTCAAACCCTTTTGGATCATACAGTGTTACCAAATGCTTCCCCGTAGGACTCACAAAATCGTAGTGACATGACTGCAAACAAACCATACCATGGGTGGGGCTTAAACCCGCTGTCAGCGAGTCGTAACACTCCAGAGCAATGTGTTATCCACTGGGCCAGATAGGTATATTTAATATACCTAGTTTGATGAATCTTAGTGTAGCCAGCTGGGCCAGTGGATAGCTCGTCGGTCTGGAGTATTACGACTCTCTGACCGTGGGTTCAAGCGCCACCCATAGTATGGTTTGCTTCCCAGTATAATACTCCTAACTGCAGGAATATCTTTATAATCTATATATACGTATATAATTTTTGATGAATTCATTAGCATCCTCTGTATATGTATTTTGTAGTGTATGTCAAATCTACTTGTTTTTACATTTACACTGTAGTTTTCAGCCCCTGACTCAGTCACATTTGATTGCGACACAAATTACTATACCAGCTGGAGTAAGAGTCATCAATTTAATCTTCTGAGCAACACTGATTTCGTCCCAAGGCCACACAGTCAATTGGACATAAATATGAGGGATTTATTTCTGGGCGACCAATGTTATTTTCTAGAAGTGCTCACCTTGCTCTTATAACTCCTACGATCATTCATGATTATCACTAATATTTCAGGGGTGAGCTGAACATTCAGTATACATATTCTCCTTTTGAAGCAGTCTTTTCCAAAGTGCTAAGAACAGTGACAGCATTTCCTGCTACCAAGACCGTTCATTTACCTTTTTTCAATGAGAGATAATGTTATATCACATCCCGTCAGGTCATGTAATGCAGGAAGGACGGTGTATTTTTTCCGAGAGCTTGATCACTGACTGAGACACCAAGATATCGGAACTGAATTCCTGTACCATATGGCAACTGCAGACGCTAACATCCAAGCTTTCGCGTTAGTCTGATGCTCAGAATTCTGACATCAGCGTCTACAGTTCGGATGCGGATTTTTTTTCTTAACATGTTGCGTCCCATGAGTGGCCTGAACGAAGATCTTCATATATGTCTCTTCATGGCTGAATCCAATGAGACTTTAAAAATCGCTTGTGGCCGACGAGGAAACATTTTCATAACAGTCATGATATAACTGTTATGAGTTGATTAGATGAAAATACTCGTTTTTGTGTCCTTCCTAGCACTGAAATACTTATCAGTTAGTAGTAGTTTTGCCTTTAACGTGCTTTCTGGTATCATTTCCTCTCCTCCAGTGTGCCTGTTTCACTCTCCTAAATGTTAGACACAATAAACTTGATATATCCATGAAAAGTGCCTTTGGTGCCAGATTTAACTAGGTTGCTGACAACAGCACCATCTATGATACTCATATGGGCATCTTGAAGTGGAATTAAATCTAGAACATGCACCACAAGATCTGCCATCGTGCTGCTTTATGGTCAGGGAGTAAAGATGGATGACCGGTTTTCATGTGAGGAAAACTTCTCCATTTTGATTTGACATATTTAAAAAATAATATACAAGGTATAGAATTTAACAAACAGTATATAAGGTTATATAGTTGAAGATTTAACAATCTATGAGGATGACTGTATTATCGGAATCTGTCTGTACGAACATATCTGGTGACATAAGAAAGAATGATTAATTGGGAGGTCCTCCTCTTCTAGGGGGATATCCTTGGTGCTGTGAAGAGAGTTTTGGTCTGAGGAACTGAACTCTTCGATCCTCTTCCTCCAACCGAACCTAATTACCCCAAATCTCCCCTCCTCTACCCCATCCTTCCCATCCCTCCTTTTCCTTCCCTCCTTCTTTCCTTTCCCTCACTTCTCCTTTCCTCCTTTTGGCTTTTGGGGTCCTCCTCTCAGGTTTCTAGCTCCTAGGCTGTGGGACAAGTATCGTTATCCATCCCATTCCGTTGAGGCCCTTGGTTGTAGTGTAGTTTGTTGTGGATTCTGAATCATTACAAGATATCCCAATCCATCTCTGGTTTCTCGGAGAGTGGCTTGTGATGTCTTTTTGGTGACGGGTGTATATCTTGAGGCTACGTGTCGGATTCTGGGAGGTGGAGCACAAAGGAAGTATGCCTTGTGGTGGGTATCTGACCGCCCTCCCTTTTGTCCACCGAGGTGGCTCAGAGGATGTGAGGTTGCTATCCTGGATTGCTGGTTTACTGGCATGAAAGGTAGAGTATGGCCCTAGTTCCATGCTGCTTCAGCACGACTGGCCGTGCTAGGATCCTCTTGAGTGCGGGGAGAGGGACATTTGCAGCCCTTTCATTCCTCCTAAGAGGTAGCTCTCCATGTTCCACTCCTCCTTTTCTTAGCATTTTTTGTTTGTTTTTCCTTTTCCTTATTTTGGAAAAAAACAAGTGATAGCGACCTGATCATGGAGTTCCAAGTCCATGATATTTCTCCTCCTGGACCCCTTTTTGTTGTGGCACCTTTTTCCGACCCTGCCTAGTTATCGGATTATTCTTCATACCTTTCTAACACATTGATACCTTCTGCGGGTAGCACTTCATTTCCCGCCCCTGAAACCGGGGTTACACCTGGCACCTTTATATATCCATCTACAGTGCCATGATTTTCAGATCGCTCGCATATCTCTGGTCGAGCCACTGCTGGTCCCACACCTAAACGACCGTGACCATTAATAGATGACACTGCTTTGACAACCTCTCAGTCTTCCCAGAAAAGACTAGCAAGACACTCACTTCCCTCACACACTTCGTTTCAAAGTACTCACTGGACTAACTTTTTTATTCTGCAACCGACGTCTTCCACTGGCTAACTTTCTGATCATAGAATCAGCAAGGCACTCGTGCGCCATGGTGGTCAAAATATTTCATTTCATGTTCTTAAGAGGGGTGCACGCATCGTCGCAGTGCAAAATACTGGTCAAGCTCAAAATATTTCTCGTCATACCCCCATAGACGATATTACTGTCACGATTCAAAAATACATTTCCATGCAGTGGCACTGTTGTTCTGCTTCAAACTTTTGTTCAACGTGATTTCCGGACATATGATACTGACAGTAGAGCAGCTTGAGCTCCAAGACCTCCCAGTTCTCAAATTGCACAATTATGTACTACCTGTCAGTGGACGGAGACGCTTCTCCAGCAATGTAGCTCGCTTAACCTATGACTGCCGAGAACTCCCATCCTCAGTCTATATGGCACAACTTCGTTTACGAGTCCTGAAGTCGATCCCTACACCACTACAGTATAGAAATTGCTGACGCTTCAGCCACCCAGCAAAATATTGCAGGTCCATGATAGAATGTTCAGTTTATGGTGCTGCCGATCATACCAATACATCCTGCAGCCTACCTCCCTCCTGCTTTAATTGTAATGAGGCTCACCCGGCTTATTCACGCCGTTGCTAAGTAAAACCCACTTTCTCAAATAGAAAGTGGGTTTTACTTACGTCATGGCAGTCTCTCATCTCCGCCTCCAAGGAAAACTTTCACGACTTTCTCATTTGAGAGTTACTAAGCGTCTCCAACCTCAGTGGCACTTCCACAATCTCAGAGTGGGGATCTGTAACAAGTTGTTTATAATATATATCAATGACCTTGATGAGGGAATTACTGGTGATATAAGCAAATTCGCCGATGACACAAAGATAGGTAGGATAATTGATTCAAACTTAGATGTTATGGAACTTCAGGACGATTTGGACAAACTCAATTCCTGGTCAGAAAAGTGGCAGATGCAGTTCAATGTAGATAAATGCAAGGTACTGAAGCTCGGGAGTGTCCATAACCCTAGTACCCTAGTACTTATCAGTTAAATAACGTAGAACTTAGCCATACAGATTGTGAAAAGGAATTGGGGGCTATGGTAAGCAGCAACCTTGAACCAAGACAGCAGTGCCTGGGCGTGCGTAGCAAGGCAAACAGATTGCTGGGATTTATATCTGGAGGTGTAAGCAACAGGGGTCCAGCGGTTATTTTGCAGCTTTATATATCACTTATGGGGCCTCACCTCTATTACGCAGCTCAGTTCTGGTCTCCATATTACAGAATGGATATAAATTCGCTAGAGAATATCCAGCGTAGAATGACCAAATTAATATATAGCATTAGAAATCTTCCGTACGAAGAACAATTGAAGACTCTTAAACTACATTCACTTGTGAGACGATGAATGAGGGGAGACATGGTCGAAGTGTATAAGTGGAAGATGGGTATTAGCAAGGGGGATATAAGTAAAGTTTTGAGGATATCACTTCAAGAAAGAACCCGCAATAATGGATTCAAATTGGATAAGTTTGGATTTCGAAAGGGTATAGGAAAGTATTGGTTTGGAAATAAGGTAGTTGATGAGTGGAACAGTCTGCCTAGTTGGGTTATTGAAGCTAAAACGTTGAGTAGTTTCAAATTTAGGTTAGATAAATACATGAGTGAGAGGGATTGGATTTGAGTGAGACTTGCATAATGAGTAAATAGAATCGTCAGAACTTATTTCTTGTGTAGCATTGTAAATTGGGTTGGGCAAATATTTTGTTAGTGGGATGAATTGTAAAGGACCTGCCTAGTATGGGCCAACAGGCCTGCTGCAGTGTTCCTCCTTTCTTATGTTCTTATGTTCGAGTCTTCATCTGCCTGTATCTATGTTTACAGAACCTTCCACAATTACATCTTCCCTTCGTCTTTTTACTTCTCCAAAGTCTAAACATCTCCAAAGTTAAAATCATCTTTGACCCTTCTTCACTTATCCTTCCCTAATATTTTTCCTTTCCAGTCTCTGTGCCGAGTATTTTACCTCTTATTTTATCTGTTACGGGTGTGGAGGTTCATCCTCTCCCTCGTACAGTTCCCTCTTCTCCTGTTCCTTCCCAAGTTATTCATCTCCTGTTCCCTTCCAAGTTTCTTCCTCTCCTGTCCCCTCTCAAGTTTTTTCCCATGCTATCTCTAACCCCTCATCTCCTCCTTCTTTGGTAACCTCCATCGTCTCTCTGATCTTTACTGACCTTCCTTCCCCTTCTTTCTCTGACGACGAGAAATCTGCAACTTCCTTGTCCTCTGAAACGCTTGAAGTTATCCTTGATTATACTGAGGAGACAAAACCAATGATGGACACCCATCCACCTTCCATCACTCCTCTTCCTCACTTTTCTAAACCATCCAGACGACTCATTTCTTCACAGAGTTATAATCCTTCGTTGCTAACTTGTCTTGGACTACCTCCTCATGTAGACTTTACTAACCCTCCTAGTTCGTAGACACTTATTGCTTCATGTTACCAGTATACTTTTCTTTGTAAATCATGACTTATTTACAGTGGAATACTCGAGGCCTCTGAGGTAATCGAGGTGAGTTTCAGCTCACCAAGATCACCGCTCTGCTGTTATTCATCCCGTCTCAGGTTATATTTTATTGTATTCATCCATTCTTTTTCCAGATGGAACTTTTAATGAAAGTGCACTTCTTGTATGCACCGGGATACCATTCTGTCAGATAAACCATACCACGGGCGGGGATAGAACCCGCGATCAGAGAGTCTCAAAACTCCAGACTGTCGCGACGGTCTGGAGTTTTCAGACTCTCTGATCGCGGGTTCTATCCCCACCCGTGGTATGGTTTGTTTGCAATCGTGTCATTACGATTTCTTGAGTCATTCTGTCAGATCTTTGTTCATTCTTCACTGCATTACACTGCAGTCCCACATGTACTTGAACAAGTGATGTACAATCTGCTCTTTATATCGTTTTCCTTCTCGAGCATTATTTGTTCCAGAGGTTACGCTTCTGGTTTCTTCCTTACCGCTTCCACTTCTCTTACTTGGTGATTTTGATGCTCATTATTTCCTCTTGGGGGTTTCACTGTGACTCTCGTGGCGATCAGTTAAAGGCTCTTTTTGTTGAGAAATGGCATTACCAGTTAAATTTAAAGAGTTTGTACTTAACTTAGAAAGACAACTCATCGCCTGCACAGCCGTTCCTGCAGACGAGGTCTTGAGAAGCTGTCGAAGTCATCTCTCAACGGGCTGTAAAGATTTATAATTTGTAAGATTATAAATTACCCCTAGGGGGTGTTATGTCAGCATATTTCATTCACTGATTGCTGACAGATTACGTACTTGTTTGGACTCAAAAGTCCGCACCTTACTGCCGACTATAGGTTGATTACAAACTCCTTGCGACTCAAGAACTGCGCAGTCCCCCGTACTACAAGAAATTCGTAACCTACCTTGCTCTTGTAGCGTGAGCTATGGTGTTCTTCACACCTTCGACAGGTATCGATGACTTGATAGAAGCTGAAGTGTCCTTGGATGTCCACGTCTTCCATAGTCTAGGAATACGCACACTGGTACACTATGTTCCACAAGATTTGTCTTTATTGTTCACAATCTTATCACTAAAGAAGCTGATCACACTTCTCTTAAGTGTTTATTGTGTTTTATGAGATACTTTGTTCACACTAACGCACAGATCGTTCTTTGTTGGTTATCCTGGCGTCAGTGTCACTCTCAGTAGAGTCAAAAGTAATCTGAAGACGCCACAGCGCCCCATGCCGTCACTCCCCTAGCACAAAGAAAAAGCTGACCTAGTACTTTTGCTTCCTTGCCACTTCCTCGATGAAGTAAAGCAGAATGTTTGATTCTTGCTGTCTTAAGCATAGACAACAATGTCCACTATCTTTACTATGGTAATAAAGAGGGAGCAGGATTTTCCTTAATTGTCCTGCTAAAGTAAGAGATGTACTGTCTCTTATTAAACTACACTTTGCAACACTGCACTGCAAGGAGCAGCGGTCGCTTGACCACGTCGCATACTCGTACTGCATCTGCGATCAATTACTCACTGTAGCAGTAAACAAGACGCTTGCCCCTTCTGAGAAGGCTGGGCCCCTCAGGGCTGAAAGGGCTGAAAGGGGCTGAAGGGGGCTGATAGCCCCCTCCTGGAGAAAATTTCTCCACACTTTTCATCTCTTTTGCCTTACATGTTTTAAATACTGGTGCTCCCACCTATTTTGATCCTAGCAATCAGTTTCTGTTGCACTGATCTCTCAGTATGCACCTCTTCAACTGCCCTCGACTTTACCTGGTCTGTTTCCAAATTTACATGACTGTGATCATTTTCCTCTCCTTCTTACTTGCCATTCGTACTATCATCCTCCTCGAATCCCCACGCTGGCAATTGGAACCGGCAAATTGGAACTTTTACTCACGTTAAACTGCTTTTAATGAGAAACTTTCTTCGTCCTCCACTAAGTAGCTATTACAACTATTTTTAACTTCGGTTTTAACTGCGGCTGCACATTCAGTCTTTCAAACGTCGAGTAGACAGTCTCAGAAATGCTTGTCTTGGTGGTCTCCTGCTTGTGCTCGTGCAGAACGGTTGAAAAGTACTACATGGGGCGGTTATCTTTACAATAGGACCACAGAGTGACTCCTTGATTTTAAGTGGGAGAGAGCGGTTTCCCGTCTTGTCATCCGTGAAGCTAAATGCACTTGTTGGCGGAACTATGTTTCTTCCATTACTTAAGCTTCGTCTATAAGTGCAGTTTGGAAAAAGTTACAGGAACTGAATATCAAGTACTCTCCAGGCTTCCGGTGTCAGCATTTCAAGACCTGTAATAAAGTTGGTAGAATTACCAACAATATGTAAAGTAAAAGGACACAAGTGCAACTAATGTGACATTTTATTGTGGCAACGTTTCGCTCTCCAACCTATTTTTATGTTACCCAAGTAATAGCTTTTATATCCTTTTACTCATGTACGAATTAATTGCTCTACCATATTGTATTACTACTACTACTACTACAACTTTTGTCACTACTACTACTACTACTACTACTACTACTACTACTACTACTACTACTACTACTACTTCTACTAAAACTTTTGTCACTACTACTACTACTACAACTTTTGTCACTAATACTACTACAACTTTTGTCACTACTACTACTACTACAACTTTTGTCACTACTACTGCTACTACAACTTTTGTCACTACTACTACTACTACTACTACCACTAGTATTGCACCTCACTCTGAGCCTATATATACCGTCTGTGTCCATGTATTGTTTGTAATGGCTTGATAAAGCTCCTGGAGAGCGAAACGTTGCCACAATAAAATGTCACATTAGTTGCACTTGTGTCCTTTTACTTTACACATTGCAAGGCCTTTTGAAGTTGCGACAGAGATTGGAAAACATCTTGTCCGTATCTCTCAGGGGCTACATCTATGCCCCTTATTTATTTTCTCGAAGTCTGCCAGAGAATTACTGCCTTTAGACTTTTTTTCTAGTTGACACGAATTAATGTCTCTTTTCCTCTTTCAGAACTGGAGTTAACATTTTACGTTTGGCGATCGTTAGCAGCTGAGCCTGATGGCATACATAACTGTATGCTTCAACATTTACATCCGGCAGCCCTTTCAGTTCTCGTACGTCTCTTAAATTTTATTTGGTGGAAGGGGTTTTTCCCAGGCTGAAGAAAACTGCCGTTCTTCTTCTTTTTCGTAAACCGGCTATGATGCCTCACACTATTATCCCATTGCTCTTACCAGTACAGATTCCAAGTTTATGGAACGTCTAGTAAATAGACGGTTGTTATGGTATTCAGAGACGTTAGTCTCTCCATCAGTCAATCGGTTTTCGTAAGGGCAGCTCTGCTATTGACTCCTTTACTCCGCTAAGATACTTATGTTCCTAATGCCTTTGCAAGTAACTTTTCTGTTATAGCAGTCTTTTTTGAGCTTGAAAAGGCATATGGTACTCCTTGGATATATAACATCTTGGCCCAAATTCATTCCTTGGGTTTCCAAGGCAATCTGCCACTTTTCTTTAAAAGGCTTCTTATCTGAGAGACATTTTCGTGTTCGATTTAATAATTCATTTTCCTCGGACTTTGTTAAAGCTATAGATGTCCCTCAGGGATGTGTACTTAGCACCACTCTTTTTCTACTGTCTATACATAACATGGCCTCCGTTCTCCCATCTAATATGTGATCATCACTATTTATGTCGGTGACGGCTATAACCTGTGCAGGCGCTGACTGTCGCTTAGCGGCAGCCTCACTCCAGAATGTTATCAACCGTGTTTCCTACTACTACTACGTATGCATTTAAATTTTCTGGTACTAAAACGCACCAAATTATTTTCATCAGATGTTCTGTTTTTTTTTTCTGATACTCCATTGTACCTATATGGCTTCCTTATTCTTGTAAATGATACGGTCAGATTTCTCGGCCTTCTACTTGATCGCAATATGTTCTGGAAATCTCACATTATCTCCCTGAAGGCAACTTGCCATAGTCGGCTGAACCTCCTTAAAATCCTCGCTCATCTTTCGTGGGGGCGGATCGTCGAACACTTCTTCGATTGCGTTCAGCCTTAATTTTGTCGAAAGTAGACAATGGAGATATGACAATCTATCTTTAGTTTAAATTATATTATGGCTGTATATGTCCCAAGTTGCAATTTTTTTAATATAAAAAAGAGATATTTGTGTCAATGTGACAAACTTGTCAATGTTAAATCTGATTTGCTCCAGATCATTATGCTTAATTGACGTTCTGGGACGCACCTCACTACACAATACGGATATGCCATTCTCGGTTCGCGTAGCGACCAAAATACATCTAGTTTAAAGTGATTTACCAGGAATATAAATTTTGCACTCAAAATTGTCAAACTTGAACCTATACACCTGACTTTCACTCTCCGCCTGCAACAAATTAGGAAGCATCTTCTTTAAAAAGGTTGAGCTACTTCGAGCCATTCCAGGAGGCTGAGAATGGTATGAACAAGTCTGGTCACATGGCACCTGCACATGCTAATTATTGCAAGAGTCTGGCTACATTGACCATCACCAAACCCTAAAATTTTCATGCCACTTGGAAGAGTTCTTGAATTTTTAATGAAATGAAAACGAAAAGGTGAAGTAAGAAAAATAAATTCAGACAACTTTTTAAAGTTCATCCTTTCCGGATTCCTCGGTATAGTACTACTACTACTACTACTACTACTACTACTGCTACTACTACTTCTACTATTACTATTACTACTACTACTATTACTACTACTACTACACTACTACTACTATTACTACTACTACTACTGCTACTGCTACTACTACTACTACTATTACTACTACTACTACTTCTACTACTACTTCTACTACTGTTCAGTGGTCAGTCGTACGTGAGGTCACAGACCCTGAGCTGCTTTGGGGATTAGCGTGGACGGTTACAAAGCATGGCTTGCTTCTGCAGTGTTTTAAAAACTGAGGTTGGAGAGTTGAAGGAGGAGGTCTTGCTTCTCCAGGAGGAGATTAGGAGGCTGAAGGTCCACCTCAATGGGCCTGGGAGAGAGTGTGAGGTGGTTGGAGATGTGGGGAATGAGGCTTCTAGCAGTGAGGTGCAGTCTGTCTCTCACTGTGAGGAGGCTGTAGGTGGGGAGGTAGCAACGGCTACCAGCAGTGAGGTGCAGCCCAGCACCTGCTACAAGTGGCGAGTTGTTCACAGTAATGGAGGCGCATCAGAGTAAGGAAAGTTAAGAGTGAAGATCTGAAGGTAGGAAATCGCTTCTCTGTTCCTCCAGATGAATGTACTTCAGTGGCCAGTGAAGGTAAGGTACTACTGCCCCTGCTAATGAAGGTAAGCGCACTTTTGTGGTTGGTGACTCTCAGGTAAGATATGTTGACGCGCTTTTTGTAATAGGAATAAGAAGATGAGAGATAGAGTGTGCTTTCCTGGAGCTGGTGTTGGGGACATTGTCAACAGACTGGATAATATCATGTCAGGTAATGGGACAAGCCCATTATCTGTCTCAGTGCTGGTGGAAATGATATTGGGAAGGGTATGGAGAGAAGAGCTGCTAGATAAGTACAGTGTCAGCTATAGATTTATTAAGTCTAAGGGAGGGATCCCAATCATATGTAGCATCTTGCCTAGAAGGGGAGTAGGAAATGAATGGTTGTCTAGGGCAATTGGTGTAAATTGCTGGCTAGACAGATACTGCAAGGAACTTGCAATCCCATTCATTGACAACTGGAACAACTTTTATGGCAAACATGATATGTATGCAAGGGATGGGGTTCATCTCTCTGGGGGCAGGGGTGGTGTTAGCACATTGCAGACTCGATTGAGATAGGCCAGTGGTGAAATGCCTATGATTTATAAACTGATGGAAGATAGAGGTATGGGTGTGTGTGGGAAACAGAGGTTGCAACACTAGGGTTGGAAACAGTAAATGTATTAAAAGGCATTCAGCATGAAGTTATAAATAAAGACAATAGAAACAGGTCAGCAAACAAAGGGGGACAGCAGAGGGCAGCAAGGGACTAGCTCCCTTAAGGTTTACTATACTAATAGCAGGGTGTTAGAAATAAGATAGATGGGGCTAAGAAAATTTAAATTGCAAGTGCAGGAAAAATAGATATTATTGCTATAACAAGACCGGCCAACAAAGATAGAGAGAGCCCTCTAAATTTCCCCATACAAGGTATAAATTATTCCAACTGACAGGTCAACGGGAAAAGGGTGGTGGAGTAGCGATGTATTCAGGGAAAATTTTAAAAATTGTTGTGTTAGAAAAGTTTTTAAAGAAGCGCACCCTGAATTGTTTGGGTTCCTTCTCGGGGGGCCGAGAAAAACAAATTTTGGGTGTGATTTAAGGGCCCCAAATCTTGATAGGGAGTGCAGAAAAACTTCTATGGGACAAATTCGAGGCATCTCATACGAAAATTTGTTGTGCTAATGGGAGATTTCAACTATAGACAGATTGACTGGAGCAATTTGACAGGAAATTTAGAGTCGGGTGACTTTCTTGATACAAATCCGGGATTTTTTTTTTAAAACAGTTTGTGACAGAGCCAACTAGGGGAAATAACCTCCTTGACTTGGTTCTTGCCAGTAGGGAAACACTAATTAATAATCTTGAGGTTAATGATGAGCTTGGGGAGAGTGATCACAAATCCTCAGTTTTTAACATATCATGGAATTCCCCAATAATGGCAATCAAATCTCCGTCCCTGAAATTTCGCTTGGCTGTTTCATAGGACTGAAAAATTACTTAGGTGGGCTGAACTGGAATGACCTGACTAGGGGTCAGGTAGGTGGTGATTGTTGCCGATATGATGCTTTCCAGGGCATAGTTCTAGCTGCTCAGTCAAATTATGTTCCAAATAGGGAAATCAGATCAAACAAAAATGATCCTAAATGGATGAACAATAGATTAAAATATCTGATGGTCAAAAGAGAGGCATATATAGGCAAATCAAAAGAGGAGAGGGGCAATTAAGAATTCGATATATTCAGTTAAAGAGAGAAATAAAAAAGGGAATTAGAAAAGCAAAAAGAGATTATGAGGTTAAAGTTGCAAGAGAATCGAAGACTAACCCAAAAGGATTCTTTCAGGTATACAGAAGTAAGATCAGGGACAAGATAGGCCCACTCAAAAGTTCCTCGGGTCAGCTCCACTGACAGTGATAAGGAAATGTGTAGAATTATTTTAACACATACTTCCTCTCAGTTTTACACAGGAGGATACCAGCGATATTCAGTAATGATAAATTATGTAGAACAGGACGATAATAAACTGTGCACTATTAGGGTCACAAGTGACATGGTCCTTAGGCAAATAGATAAATTAAAACCTAACAAATCCCCAGGCCCTGATGAACTGTATGCAAGGGTTCTAAAGGAATGTA
>NC_069409.1:4171048-4186048 GCF_026875155.1 Cherax quadricarinatus
TTAATTATAAAGATAATACTCCATAATTTCTACTCTTTATGTCCGTTTTTTATCAAGAGTTTAGTGAGTTTAGTGCCATCTGATCAACTTCAGATTTTTAACCCCTGGTCAGGTATTACTAAACGAAGGTTCGTGGTACAGTTTACAGTGCTGGTGTTCTCTGCTCAAATTTTACAGTCCATTCTTGAAATTTATTTTGTGTTGGATTCTTTTGATAGTCTTCAAAATTTGGGGACTCATCTATCATATTTAGAAGGCGGCTGATGTTGATAATGGAATGTGTTGATGCAGTTTGGCGCTTTCAATTTCAAAATTGCGTAGAATATTACGTAATTGCATTATTTTGTCTTGACGTCGGTGAGTGGCTCTTGTTTCAAGGAACGTGACCTGTCCTCCTCTTCCTTGGATCGATAATAAATGATTCAAAATCCCAAGGCTGTATATAAACCCTCCTGGTTTAGTGTTCTCCCCTGATTAAAATAAAACATTACATTAGTCTTTAACAACTGATACATCAAGTGATCTTAATAATCCATTTATATTTAGGAACAAATTTTGTTGAATTCTGTATAATAACTAGAGAATAACTCTTTTAATATGCTTTAAACTTATAGTGTGACGTGGTTTACTCGACGGAAGCTCCGCTTTATTATTATCTTGAGAATGGTTTATAAACCAAAGGAGTTTTGTTAACCTACTGAAAAATATATCTCAATGTACACATAACATCAGTGTACCTATAACAAAATTATAAAATAATTTATGTTACATACCCAGGGTTTAAGTCATATATAATTAATTACTTGCATAAGTACTTACTAATTTCTGCCTTAACACTGTCCAATCTTATGTAGGAAAATAGAATGGTTTCGACTTGAGTAGGTCCCAAATTATCTATTTTTAAGGTTTCGACTTGAGTAGGTCCCAAATTATCTATTTTTAAGGTTTCGACTTGAGTAGGTCCCAAATTATCTATTTTTAAGGTTTCGACTTAAGTAGGTCCCAAATTATCTATTTTTAAGGTTTCGACTTGAGTAGGTCCCAAATTATCTATTTTTAAGGTTTCGACTTGAGTAGGTCCCAAATTATCTATTTTTAAGGTTTCGACTTGAGTAGGTCCCAAATTATCTATTATTAAGGTTTCGACTTGAGTAGGTCCCAAATTATCTATTTTTAAGGTTTCGACTTGAGTAGGTCCCAAATTATCTATTTTTAAGGTATCGACTTGAGTAGGTCCCAAATTATCTATTTTTAAGGTTTCGACTTGAGTAGGTCCCAAATTATCTATTTTTAAGGTTTCGACTTGAGTAGGTCCCAAATTATCTATTTTTAAGGTTTCGACTTGAGTAGGTCCCAAATTATCTATTTTTAAGGTTTCGACTTGAGTAGGTCCCAAATTATCTATTTTTAAGGTTTCGACTTGAGTAGGTCCCAAATTATCTATTTTTAAGGTTTCGACTTGAGTAGGTCCCAAATTATCTATTTTTAAGGTTTCGACTTGAGTAGGTCCCAAATTATCTATTTTTAAGGTTTCGACTTGAGTAGGTCCCAAATTATCTATTTTTAAGGTTTCGACTTGAGTAGGTCCCAAATTATCTATTTTTAAGGTTTCGACTTGAGTAGGCCCAATTATCTATTTTTAAGGTTTCGACTTGAGTAGGTCCCAAATTATCTATTTTTAAGGTTTCGACTTGAGTAGGTCCCAAATTATCTATTTTTAAGGTTTCGACTTGAGTAGGTCCCAAATTATCTATTTTTAAGGTTTCGACTTGAGTAGGTCCCAAATTATCTATTTTTAAGGTTTCGACTTGAGTAGGTCCCAAATTATCTATTTTTAAGGTTTCGACTTGAGTAGGTCCCAAATTATCTATTTTTAAGGTTTCGACTTGAGTAGGTCCCAAATTATCTATTTTAAGGTTTCGACTTGAGTAGGTCCCAAATTATCTATTTTTAAGGTTTCGACTTGAGTAGGTCCCAAATTATCTATTTTTAAGGTTTCGACTTGAGTAGGTCCCAAATTATCTATTTTTAAGGTTTCGACTTGAGTAGGTCCCAAATTATCTATTTTTAGGGTTTCGACTTGAGTAGGTCCCAAATTATCTATTTTTAAGGTTTCGACTTGAGTAGGTCCCAAATTATCTATTTTTAAGGTTTCGACTTGAGTAGGTCCCAAATTATCTATTTTTAAGGTTTTGACTTGAGTGGGTCCCAAATTATCTATTTTTAAGGTTTCGACTTGAGTAGGTCCCAAATTATCTATTTTTAAGGTTTCGACTTGATTAGGTCCCAAATTATCTATTTTTAAGGTTTCGACTTGAGTAGGTCCCAAATTATCTATTTTTAAGGTTTCGACTTGAGTAGGTCCCAAATTATCTATTTTTAAGGTTTCGACTTGAGTAGGTCCCAAATTATCTATTTTTAAGGTTTCGACTTGAGTAGGTCCCAAATTATCTATTTTTAAGGTTCGACTTGAGTAGGTCCCAAATTATCTATTTTTAAGGTTTCGACTTGAGTAGGTCCCAAATTATCTATTTTTAAGGTTTCGACTTGAGTAGGTCCCAAATTATCTATTTTTAAGGTTTCGACTTGAGTAGGTCCCAAATTATCTATTTTTAAGGTTTCGACTTGAGTAGGTCCCAAATTATCTATTTCTAAGGAAAAAAGACAAATTTGAAGTACCAGTTTTTCTGTGATAAATTGACTACATTGATGATCACTTAATAATGTAAATTGTGAACAGTTTCAAACTTTATAAACTTGTGAACTTTATGATATTGGTCTCTATGTGCTAACAAGATAATGTCTCTTAAGTCTGCTTTTAAATCTGGTCTTTCTTCGTGGAAGTTTTGAATTAGTTTTTGAACTGAGTAATTCTAAATTGGGTATTAGTGTCCATGTGATAACTTGATTCTCTCTAGGACTACTACGGGAATATTTAGTTGTTAGAACTGCTTACGACACTCTGAGCTATTGGGGTCTCCTGTACTGATGTACCTGAGACTGTACTGATGTACAGGAGACTGTACTGATGTACAGGAGACTGTACTCATGTACAGGAGACTGTACTGATGTACCTGAGACTGTACTGATGTACAGGAGACTGTACTGATGTACAGGAGACTGTACTGATGTACAGGAGACTGTACTCATGTACAGGAGACTGTACTCATGTACAGGAGACTGTAACTGATGTACAGGAGACTGTACTGATGTACAGGAGACTGTACTGATGTACAGAGACTGTACTCATGTACAGGAGACTGTACTGATGTACTGGAGACTGTACTGATGTACAGAGACTGTACTGATGTACAGGAGACTGTACTGATGTACAGGAGACTGTACTGATGTACAGCAGACTGTACTGATGTACAGGAGACTCTACTGATGTACAGGAGACTCTACTGATGTACAGGAGACTGTACTAATGTACAGGAGACTGTACTGATGTACAGGAGACTGTACTGATGTACAGGAGACTGTACTGATGTACAGGAGACTGTACTGATGTACAGGAGACTGTACTGATGTACAGGAGACTGTACTGATGTACAGGAGATTGTACTGATGTACAGGAGACTGTACTGATGTACAGGAGACTGTACTGATGTACAGGAGACTGTACTGATGTACGGGAGACTATACTGATGTACGGGAGACTGTACTGATGTACAGGAGACTGTACTGATGTACAGGAGACTGTACTCATGTACAGGAGACTGTGCTGATGTACAAGAGACTGTACTGATGTACAGGAGACTGTACTGATGTACCTGAGACTGTACTGATGTACAGGAGACTGTACTGATGTACAGGAGACTGTACTGATGTACAGGAGACTGTACTGATGTACTGGAGACTGTACTGATGTACAGGAGACTGTACTGATGTACAGGAGACTGTACTGATGCACAGGAGACTGTACTGATGTACAGGAGACTGTACTGATGTACAGGAGACTCTACTGATGTACAGGAGACTCTACTGATGTACAGGAGACTGTACTAATGTACAGGAGACTGTACTGATGTACAGGAGACTGTACTGATGTACAGGAGACTGTACTGATGTACAGGAGACTGTACTGATGTACAGGAGACTGTACTGATGTACAGGAGACTGTACTGATGTACAGGAGACTGTACTGATGTACAGGAGATTGTACTGATGTACAGGAGACTGTACTGATGTACAGGAGACTGTACTGATGTACAGGAGACTGTACTGATGTACGGGAGACTGTACTGATGTACCTGAGACTGTACTGATGTACAGGAGACTGTACTGATGTACAGGAGACTGTACTGATGTACAGGAGACTGTACTGATGTACAGGAGACTGTACTGATGTACGGGAGACTGTACTGATGTACAGGAGACTGTACTCATGTACAGGAGGCTGTACTAATGTACAGGAGACTGTACTGATGTACAGGAGACTGTACTGATGTACGGGAGACTGTACTGATGTACAGGAGACTGTACTGATGTACAGGAGACTGTACTGATGTACAGGAGACTGTACTGATGTACAGGAGACTGTACTGATGTACAGGAGACTGTACTGATGTACAGGAGATTGTACTGATGTACAGGAGACTGTACTGATGTACAGGAGACTGTACTGATGTACAGGAGACTGTACTGATGTACGGGAGACTGTACTGATTTACGGGAGACTGTACTGATGTACAGGAGACTGTACTGATGTACAGGAGACTGTACTCATGTACAGGAGACTGTACTGATGTACAGGAGACTGTACTGATGTACAGGAGACTGTACTGATGTACCTGAGACTGTACTGATGTACAGGAGACTGTACTGATGTACAGGAGACTGTACTGATGTACAGGAGACTGTACTGATGTACAGGAGACTGTACTGATGTACGGGAGACTGTACTGATGTACGGGAGACTGTACTGATGTACAGGAGACTGTACTGATGTACAGGAGACTGTACTCATGTACAGGAGGCTGTACTAATGTACAAGAGACTGTACTGATGTACAGGAGACTGTACTGATGTACGGGAGACTGTACTGATGTACAGGAGACTGTACTGATGTACAGGAGACTGTACTGATGTACAGGAGACTGTACTGATGTACAGGAGACTGTACTGATGTACAGGAGACTGTACTGATGTACAGGAGACTGTACTGATGTACAGAAGACTGTACTGATGTACACGAGACTGTCCTGATGTACAGGAGACTGTACTGATGTACAGGAGACTGTACTGATGTACAGGAGACTGTACTGATGTACAGGAGACTGTACTGATGTACAGGAGACTGTACTGATGTACAGGAGACTGTACTGATGTACAGAAGACTGTACTGATGTACAGGAGACTGTACTGATGTACAGGAGACTGTACTGATGTACAGGAGACTGTACTGATGTACAGGAGACTGTACTGATGTGCAGGAGACTGTACTGATGTACAGGAGACTGTACTGATGTACAGGAGACTGTACTGATGTACAGGAGACTGTACTGATGTACAGGAGACTGTACTGATGTACAGGAGACTGTACTTACGTAAGATGGGGATATCTCTCTGGGATCTCACAACCAACAATGCACATCTATATATATTATTTTCCTGGTAATATACAGTGACCATTCAGTGAATAAGGAACAAGTTAATGATCCTTCACAAGCTTCAGAATATTCACTTTAAAAGACAAGGATCCAGGAAAATAATTATTGAACTTACACAAAACATTTCACTCTGGGATTTCAAAGAGTGAATGGAACTCATCCAATTTATGGGCCATATATAAACGTTTTCTATTTCCTCGATAATTTTCAGTTTGTTTTTTATCTTATTCACTCTTTTAGATCCATAACTTTTGCATTCATATTTGTGATTATTTTGTTATTTTATTTTATTATATATAACCTTTGACCGAATATTTGATGTACTTGTAAATTCGCTTTATATTATTAATTTAAGAATTAATCTGGACAAGACTGTGTTCTTTAATTCCTTACGTATATCATCAACTGTATTTTAAGAAGAAAAAGTACAAAAAATATACTATATAACTCACTTTGAGAACTTGTCAGGGAAGAGCGGGATGTTTGAGGTGTGAAGGAACCCTCGACGTGGTGTCCAGGAAGCCACCCACAGTGGCTGACTTCCTCGGGGACTGTATGGCAGGTGTACGTACATGTTGCATCTGTAACAAGTATACTCGTTACTTCCTAATTAAATACGTAAAGGTATGTGTCCGTATAGTGTATCACTCCATAATCTTAATGTAATCAACTACTTAATGTGATAATCGCAAACAAATGACAATTTAAGGGCACACTGTGATAAAGTCTTAAAACTCAAGAAACAGTGGGTTAGTTGCTGCTTATTCCCGTGTGAAAATACTAATACAATCAGCATGTTCATTTAAAGTGTTTATTCCTTGGTATTAAGAATTAATGGAATGTTAAACTCATTGGGATTTGAGAACTCTGTTAAACCCCAATTTAATTAAGACTTATTCCGTAGCTGAGAGAAATGTTACATGTGACAGGACTCAATTAAATGAATCTTTAGGAACAAAACCATGAGATATATATATATTTTATAATCAATTAAAAGTTTGCCCAGATGACTCAAGTGAAATATTTCAGGAGGAATTCATTCATATACATGCCAAATGAAACCCTCAAAGGCATTTAAAAGAAAATCGGGAAGTTGAAATTTTATGAAAGTTTTCCTTACCAGTTTGTGAATCTGAAGAAATTGGCCGACATATACATTTGTAAACAATGTTTTTCAAGTATTACAATTCCAAAACAAAGTTTCAGGCATGAAATTTTAAAGAACATTTGCACACAACTGAATATAATGTTAATATTATTATTATTAAAGATTCGCCGGTATTCTCCCGGCCCGGGCTTTTTCCAAGTGGTGGCCCGGCCTTGGCTCCCTCTTTAGGGAGTGTCTGAGACCTAAGTCTCCCATGGGAGGAGGTACAAGTACCTCCTCATCTTTGGGACCAACTGTCCCCAGGCCTAGCCACAAGCTAGGCCTCTCTGGTCTGCCATCCCCGCCCCAAGGGGCCTAATGGGAATGACAAGTTTTATGAGCTAAAGGCTCGGGCTCAGGCACCTACCCTACCCTAGAAGGGTTAGGCATGGTGTCGATATATATAATGTTAATATTTTCTCTACTAAACTGTATCACGTAAACGTTAAATAAATGTGAAGCTATAAGTGAATTATGCTTATAACAACAGTTTAGGTGACTGAACAATAATAACCTGCTATATGTATTTCCACTTTGTAATATTTGTTAAAAAAAGTTTTTTCAAGTGTGATTTTTCATTTTTCAATTCTGCATTTCATTAGTTTTCCAATAAAACATATTTTTAGAAGTAAATTGTTTTACACTTTAACGAAAATTAGCTATATAATGGAGCCTAATACTTATTACTTGGCTTTATAATGGAGGCTAATACTTGTTAAATGTTATTAAATAGTATTTAATGATCGTTACTGTGTTAATGTACCTCCTGTTTCAAGGTACAACCATCATCACACATTACACCATCCAGTGTGACCGACTCATTCAGAGAGAATTAAGCCTTTGTTACATTTGCATTTAAATGATCGATTTATGATTAATTTTCTTAATTTTTGGTATTGGTGCGAGATAAAATTAAAAATCTCCTTAACAACTAAAGGATATTGCATAAAAAATAGTTAAAATTTAAGGTGGAGCGATATTCAACTCAAATTTTAAGTTTCATGCATAACGACGAGCGCGGCTTTCGTGATGGCAAATTAGACACATATGCAACTCTTGGGTATCTTTATTGAGGAAACGTTTCGCCACACAGTGGCTTCATCAGTCCATACTAAGGAGAATCTTGAAGAACAGGAGGAGAATGAGGTAATCAGTCCCTCAACCTTGAGTCGATGTGGTCAGTCCATCAATCTTGAATAGAATAAGGCATATGAGCGGAGAAGCAGCTTATAAACCGTATGGTAGGAGAGGTGCAGCAGCAGTCATAGGTGGTGTCACATTTGTTCAATGTGGAAGTAGGTCGTGCCCAAGGGTTAGACAAGCGAAGAATTCCCAAGTATTAAGATCCCAAGAAGTTGCTGTGTCTGACAGGATTGTAGATGAATGGTTCAGAGAACCGACATGTTGATAAATTAGACATATATGCAACTCTTGGGTATCTTTATTGAGGAAACGTTTCCTCAATGAAGATACCCAAGAGTTGCATATGTGTCTAATTTATCAACGTGTCGGTTCTCTGAACCATTCATCTACAAGATTACTTCTTAAACAATAGCAAGATTTTGACATAATTCCGCACAAAAGTACAAAAGATTGAGGAGTATTCAGGAATAACAGAGAGCACAACAAAAGATCAAGACATACCTGAAAGAAAGGAAGAAGTAACGGAATGGGTACATGTGACAAGTGGTGTTACAAAAGGATATGACATGACTAAACGGATAGTGAGAGATATCAATGTTAACAAATGATGTGAAACTGAGGATGAGAAAATAAGTAGACCTGGACCAGGTAAGGCTATATATAGATCTGGTCTCACAGAGGCTACAGGAGTTTAACCTAAGCAAGTGCACAGTTATGAAGCTTGCGGAAGGATAAAGAAGACCACAGACCGAGTATAGGCTAAGAGACAGACAAAAACTAGGAACCTCACTCACAGACAAGAACATAAGAACATAAGAAAGAAGGAGCACTGCGACAGGCCTACTGGCCCATGCGGAGCAGGTCCATCCGACCCCCCGGATTAGCTAAATGATCCACCCCCCCGGATTAGCCCAATGATCCACCCCCCCGGATTAGCCCAATGACCCACCCAGTCTGGCCACCTCCACTCAAGGAAGGAGCACGGCACCATACCCAGCAGCACAAGCTAGTCACATCCACCCACACCCACTCATGTATTTATCTAACCTATTTTTAAAACTACACAACGTTTTAGCCTCAATAACTGTACTCGGGAGTTTGTTCCACTCATCCACAATTCTATTACCAAACCAGTGCTTTCCTATATCCTTACTGAATCTGAATTTTTCCAACTTGCAACCATTGCTGCGAGTCCTGCCTTGGCTGGAAATTTTCAGCACGCTATTTACATCCCCTTTATTTATTCCTGTTTTCCATTTATATACCAAGATCATATCCCCCCTCCCTAATTCTACGGCTTTCGAGAGAGTGCAGATTCAGAGCCCTCAGTCTATCCTCATAGGGAAGATTTCTGATACATGGGATCATCTTTGTCATCTTCCTCTGTACGTTTTCCAGAGCATTTATATTCATTCTGTAATACGGTGACCAGAACTGAGCAGCATAGTCTAAATGAGACCTAACCAAGGATATATAGAGTTGAAGAACAACCTGAGGACTTCTATTATTTATACTTCTAGATATGAAGCCAAGAATTCTGTTAGCTTAATTGCAAACACTAATGCACTGTTGTCTTGGTTTTAGATTACTGCTAACCAGAACTCCTAAATCCTTTTCGCAATCAGTAGTATTAAGATCTACATTATTTAGTTTATATGTGGAATCGTTATTTACCTGTCCAACATTTAGAACTTTGCATTTGTCAATATTAAACTGCATCTGCCACTTCTCCGACCATTGCGTCAGTCTATTCAAATCATCCTGGAGAGCTAATTAGAATGAATTGGACTTCCTATTTTGGTGTCATCAGCAAATTTGCTTATGTCGCTATTTATTCCCTCATCTATGTCGTTTATGTAAATTGTGAACAACAACGGACCCAACACTGACCCCTGAGGAACACCGCTTTTGACGTGCCCCCATTCTGATTTCTCCCTATTTATGCAAACTCTCTGCTGCTTATTTGTCAGCCATGCCTGTACACAGGAAAAAATTTCTTCTCCTATTGTGTGTGCCTTAAGTTTCCTCAATAGCCTCTGGTGTGGAACTCAATCGAAAGCCTTACTGAAGTCCATATATACAATATCATATTCATTACCATGATCTACCTCCTCAAGCACCTTAGTGAAATAAGTTAGTAAATTCGTAAGACAGGAACGCCCCTTTGCAAAACCGTGTTGAGATTCATTAATCAATCTGTGCCTATCAAGATGGCTACGAATTGCTTCGGCAATTATTGATTCCATAAATTTTCCCACTATGGCTTATTGGTCTATAGTTCGAAGCCAAGGACCTGTCACCTGCCTTGTAAATAGGTATTACATTTGCCGTTTTCCACTTATCAGGCACTATGCCCGTTTGTAGTGATATGTTAAAAAGATTAGCCAAAGGTATGTTAAGTTCCTCTTTACATTCCTTTAACACCCTTGGAAACAGTTCATCAGGACCTGGGGATTTGTTAGGTTTTAGTTCTCTATTTGTCTGAAGACAATGTCACTAGTTACCACAATCGTACATAGTTTATTATCATCCTGTTTACACATAATCTATTATTTCAGGAATTTCGCTAGTATTTTCCTGGGTGAAAACTGAGAGGAAGTAGGTATTCAGAATTTCACACATATCCTTATCACTCTAAGTGAGCTGACCAGAGTTACTCTTAAGTGGGGCAATCTTGTCCCTAATCTTACTTCTGTATACCTGAAAGAACCCTTTTGGGTTAGTCTTTGAATTCCTTGCAACCTTAGCCTCATAATCACTTTTTGCTTTTCTTATTCCTTTCTTTATTTCTCTCTTTAATTGAATATATCGATTTCTTAACTGCCCATCCCCTCTTTTGATATGCCTATATATGCCTCTCTTTTGGCCAATGAGATGTTTTAATCTATTGTTCATCCATTTTGGATCATTTTCGTTAGATCTAATTTCCGTACTCGGAACGAAAGTTGTCTGGGCAGCTAGAACTATGCTCTGAAAAACGTCACATTGGCAACCAAGATCACCTACCTGACCCATAGTCATGACATCCCAATTTAGCCCACTCAGGTAATTTTTCAGTCCCATAAAGTCGGCCAAACGAAAATCTGGGACAGAGATTTGATTGCTGTTATCTGAGTAATTCCATGATATATTGAAACTAAGTGATTTGTGATCACTTTCCCCAAGCTCATTATTAACCTCAAGGTTATTAATTAGTGAATCTTTGTTGGCAAGAACCAAGTCAAGCAGATTGTTTCCTCTAGTTGGCTCTGTCACAACCTGTTCTAAAAATCAATCCTGAACTGTATCAAGAAAGTCACTAGACTCAAGATTTCCTGTCATATTGTTCCAATCAATTTGTCTAAAGTTAAAATCTCCCATTATAACAACATTTTCATATCTAGATGCCTTATGAATTTCGTCCCATAACAGCTTACTGCACTCCCTATCAAGGTTTGGGGGCCTATAAATCACACCCAAAATTAATTTGTCACGTCCCTCGAGAAACTGTAGCCAAACTGATTCTGTGTTCGATGTTTCTAATCTTATATCATATCTAAGATAACAATTTAAATTTTCTCTGACATACATCGCCACCCCACCACTCTTCCTGTTGACCCTATCAGTGTGGAATAGTTTATAATCCTGTATGTTGCATTCAAAAGGCATTTCTCTATCTTTCAGGTTGAACCAGGTCTCTGTTATACCAATAATATCTATATTACCTAAACTTGCAAGTAATCTTAGCTCATCTATCTTATTTCTTAGACTCCTACTATTTGTATAATAAACCTTAAGGGAGTTAGTCACTCGTTGCCCTCTACTATCTCCTTTTGTTTGTTGATCAGTTGATTTGCCATTACTAGCAACTTTATTTTGAATATTGTCTTTTAAACATATCCCTGAGGTATCCCGGTAATAACTGCTGTTTTTAACCCTAATGCTGCAGCCTGATTGTTTCCCACAAACATCCATACCTCTATAATCTATCAGTTTAAATTCCTAGACAAGTCATCAATTACCCTCTCAGTCGAATTGGCTAATGCAACCACTCCATCCCAGACACCGTGGGAGTGAGTATTGTACTGCAGCAAATGCGCGTCGGGCATATTTAAGACAATTGTTTAAACATCTAAGTAGGACTCATTCACCACAATTTAAATGTACGTTAGGCTCATACTGCATTATGCAACAACAGTATGGAACTCACGTCTAGACGGACGTGTTAAAAAAATGGAGACAGTGTATAGGTTTTGGAGCTAAGGGGTATATCCTGTGAGGAGAGGTAAACAATGGAGGTCAGAAGGACAAAAGATCATACGATAACCTACAAAATATTGAGAGGAATTCAAAAGGTGAATGGGGCAGAGTGTTTGAAAGAGGGAAAAGTTGTTAGGAAGGGGAAGTACCTGAACAACGAAATTGTAAAGGCAGCCTTCATACAATACTTTAAGAAAAGGTACAATTAGGCTCTCGAATTCACGAAAGAAGAGGCAGATCTAGGAGCTGAAACTCGACGGATGCAATCGCACATAGGTGGCCAAATATAGGCAGTATACACACGCACACAACACACACACATACACACACACACAACACACACACACACACACGCACACACAGTGACGTAGTGGAGGCGGGAACCATACATAGTTTTAAGGCGAGGTATGATAGAGCTCATGGGGCAGGGAGAGAGAGGACCTAGTAGCAATCAGCGAAGAGGCGGGGCCAGGAGCTGTGACTCGACCCCTGCAACCACAAATAGGTGAGTACAAATAGGTGAGTACACACACACACACACACACATCGATACCTCAAAGGCAATGGGACCGGACAACATCTCTCCATGGGTCCTTAGAGAGGGAGCAGATATGTTGTGCGTACCACTTACCACAATCTTCAACACATCCCTGGAAACTGGGCAACTACCTGAGGTATGGAAGACAGCAAATGTAGTTCCCATTTTCAAAAAAGGAGACAGAAAGAGGCACTAAACTATAGACCTGTGTCATTGACGTGTTTTAGTATGCAAAATTATGGAGAAGATTATCAGGAGGAGAGTGGTGGAGCACCTGGAACGGAACAGGAGTATAAATGCCAACCAGCACGGATTCACGGAAGGCAAATCCCGTGTCACAAACCTTCTGGAGTTTTTGAAAAAATAACAGAAGTAAGACAAGAGAGAGAGGGGTGGGTTGATTGCATTTCGGGGACTGCAAAAAAGGCCTTTGCACAGTTCCCTCACAAGAGATTAGTGCAAAAAGTTTGAGCATCAGGCGCATATAAAGGAAAGGGGCCCTGAAATGGACAGAGATATGCGGGGAGGAAAACAACGGTCATGGTACGAAATGATGTACCCTGTGGGCACTGTGACGGCGGGGTCCCACAGGGGTCGGCCCTAGGACCGTGCTTTTTTTGGGTATTTTTGTGACGACTGAGGGAAAGGGGTTTAGATCAGAATGTCCCTGTTTGCAGGATGTGAAGTTAATGAGGAGAAAAAAATCGATGGGACCGGGCGGATTAAAGAGCCCGGACAGACTGGACACCTGGCCAAGCAAATGGCTTCTCGAATTTTAACCCTCCCAATGAAAGTCATGAAGATGGGGAAGGCACAGAAGCCCACAGACAGAGTATAGGCTGGGCCAAAGACTGCAAACCTCATAAAGGGAGAAAGTTTTGGGGTGGTTAACCCCGGCATGTCCCCGGAAGCAAATAAATCAGATAATGCTCAGCATGGGCGCCTGGCAAACCTGAGAAAAGCTTCCGACCCCTTAGTAAGGAATCTTTCAAGACACTGTCCCCGTGTTGTCAGGCCCATACGGAGTATGCGCACCTGTTTGGAAAACCCGAAATTATAAAGCACGTAAGAAACTAGAGAAAGTACAAAAAGGTTTTCAACAAGGTTGTTCCCGGCTAAGGGGAAAGTCCAGGAAAAAAAGATTAAAAGGGGAAAACGGCCTGACGACACTGGGGACAGGAGGGGCGGGGAGACATGAAAGACATATAAATACTGCGTGGAATAGACAAGGGGACAAGGACGGTGTTCAGGGAGGGGACACGAAACAAGAGGCCCCAATTGGAAATTTAAAACCAAAAAGAGTCAGAGAGATAGTAGGGAAGTATTTCTCGTCATGAGTTGAAGGCGTGGAAAGCTGAAAAAACGTAGTGGAGGCAGGAAACCATACACAGTTTTAAGACGTGTTTGAAAAGCTCGGAGCGGGAGGAAGAGGGTCTAGTAGCAACGGTGAGAGGCGGCAGGAGCTATGACTCGGACCTGCATCCCACAAAGTGGTGTGTACAAAATAGTGTGAGTACACAGCAAACACACACACACACACACACTCACACCACACACACACGGCCTGATACCTCAAAGGCAATGGGACAGGACAACATTCCCCGTGGGTCCTTAGAGAGGGAGCAGAAATGCCATGTGTGCCATTGACCCACTATCTTTAACTCATCCCTCATGGGAGCAAGGGAGAGAGAGAGAGGACATAGTACGCGTTTCAGGCGAAGAGGCGGGTCGGGAGCTGAGTCTCGACCACTGCAACCACAATTAGGTGAGTACAATTAGGTGAGTACATGTGTGCCTATTGGACTAGTGCCACTAGAAAGTACAATAGAAAAAAGAAGGTATAGTAAAAACATATTTGGGATACAAAAACTTGAGTCTGGGTTGTGAGTTACCAGGCCTCACTAATCAATACATGTACACAGCAGCATGTGTGTACATAGGACTGTGTGTAAACACACATGTACGTGAAGTATTGCAACGGTTGTAAATGTTGATCCCTCCCACCTACACCGTAACCACCCACTGCCACAAACACTCCCACTCACTATCCCACACCAGTACACTCCTACTGCGCACATCCAAACCACAACCACCTCACACACACACACCCACACTCACACACACACACACACACACAAACACACACACACACACACACTCACACACAAGCACACACACAGATATAGGAAGCTATTTCTTCAGTCACAGAGTTGCAAGGTAGTGGAATAGCCTTAAGAAAGTGAGGTAGTGGAGCAGGAACCATACATAATTTTAAGACGAGGTATGATAAAGCTAATGGAGCGGGGAGAGAGAGGATCCTG
>NC_069409.1:4188548-4216989 GCF_026875155.1 Cherax quadricarinatus
GGAATTATGAATATGCTAAAAGGTCACTTCAATCTGCCAAGGAGGACCAAGGAGTGAAAGGGAAGATCAATGGTTGCAGAGGAGAGGGTGATAGGGTCGAATGCTGAGGCACAACAAGGCAATCAGAGCCACTGGAAAATCAAGGGAGAAAACTGACCACATACAGCAGGATCCAGAGCCACAGAGGTGAGGCAAGGCGAGGAGGATAGGGCAAACATTCAGTGTTTAATCCATGGGCTTCAGGAGCAGAGAGGAAGGACACCCTGAAAGGAAGCAGGTAGAAAAGGAAGAGATTGAGAAATTCATAACAGAAATAGGGTGAAGTGAGGGGACGCAGATTGTAAATTTTCAGAGAATACGGGGGGTACCTCGAAGGTGAGGAAACCGACCAATCAAGCTGATTTCACGGACGGAAACAGTGCGGAACAGGATTCTCCACAGGAAACCACGATTGAAATACTCGGAGAGTACAAGAGGTGTTCCTAGACAGAGGACCAGAACAAACAATCAGAACGTAGCAGCTGAGGGAGAGGACTAAAAAGCGAAAGGTAGCTAGGAAAAGAGAAAAGGAGGGAAAACCAGCAGAGGTCTGTCAGAGCAGGACACGAAGAGCAAGGGCATGCCACACACACAATACTCTCAGAAACCATTCACCTGTATCACGCCATCCCAACACACCCTACAATTCCCATCCTCAGCCTCCACCCTACACATGATATAGAACCCCACAGTATGCACCAGGTCTTCCCACCCTCACGGCCCCCCATACCACAGTGTTGGAAAGGAAACTGAAAGGTATGGTACACAAAACGCTGATGGAATAACAAATATGTGGGAGGGTGGCAAGGAAATGAGTCAAAGAAGCATCACGAATCATAGCTCTCCAGAAACCAAGCTTACAGGCATGATAACAGATGCAATCTTTCCAACGGGACTACCAAATCTGAGGAAGACAGAGGGAACACGGGGGTGGAGGAAGTGGCGTTGTGATCAAATATCGCTGGGAATTTTGTGAGCTGGAGAGAGAAAAGATAGCGGAGAAGAAAGTGATTTCATAGTGGAACACTTCACTCTGGAGGTCCCAAGGTGGTAATAGCAGTGATGTATAAACCCACCACAGAACATCGCGAGGCCAGCAAGAGTATCGACGAGAGCCAATAGAGCGATGGTTGGACACATAGCTAGAGTGGCCAGAATAGAGTCATGCATGCAGGGGCAATGCTCCTGATCCAGGGTGACTTTAACCACAAGGAGATAGATTGGCGAGAACTTGGACCCACATGGGGGCCAAGATACTTGGAGGGGCTAAGATGATGGAGGTGGTACTGGAGCAACTTTCATGTACCAACACGTAAGGGACACTAAAAGAGGAGAGGAGGGATGAACCAGCAGGCTGGACTTAGTATTCACCTTCAGTAGTGGCTGATTTCGAGGACATCACATATGAAAGACCCCTTGGGCCAGTGACCATGTGGTTGTAAGCTTCGAAGACACTGTAGAGGCTCAAGTTGAGGGAGAAGCTGAGAAGGCCAGGACGAATGTAGCCAACTACATGAAAGGGGACTACACAGGAAAAGAATGAGGAAACTACTGAACGGGGTTCAGTGGGGACAGAGAAACTGGCAAGGGAAAACCAGTTAATGAGCTGATGGATATGTAGCACTAAAATGCAAAGGAGGCTGAAGGGAGAGGTTTGTACCCAAGTGATCAGGAGTAATGAAAAAGCCTGGTTGAGCCCATGGTTTACCCAAAGGTGCAGGGAGGCAAAAACAAGTGTGCTAGGGAATGGAAGAAATATAGAAGGCAAAGGACCAGGAAATAAGGAGAACAGTCGTAGAGCCAGAAATGAATAGCACATGTATATGAATGGAGGCAATGGACAATATGAAAATGGAACATAGCAGCGAAAGCCAATAATCTGACGATACACGACGCGATGAAAACTGTTGTACAGCCACTTCAGGAGGGAAAAACAACAGGTCAAGGACCAGGTAATCAGGCTAAGGAAGGAAGGAGGAGGAGACATCAGGAAATGACAGGGAAGTATGTGAAGAACTCAACAAAGATTCAAGAAGTGTTCACCATGAGGAGACAGACGGGATCCAGAAAGACGGAGAGGTGGGGCACACCACCCGTTGTGGCTTGGGGGGGGGGGGAAACACAGTCACACAACCGAGGAAGGATGTGAAGAGGCTTCTGAGTGAGCTGAGATACCTCTAAAGCAATGGGGCCAGATAAAATTCCACATGGTATTGAGAGAGGAGCAGAGGCGCTATGTGGACCCTAAACAACATATTCAACATCTATAGAAACAGGGAGATTTGCCCTGAGCATGGAAGACAGCAAATGTAGTCCCAATCTTTAAAAAGGAGACAGACCTGAAGCATTAACTACCAGACAGTGTCACTGACATGTTTAGTATGCAAAATTCATGGAGATGATTATTCAGGAGAGAGTGGTGGAACACCTAGAAAGGAAGGAATCTCATCAACAGCAGCCAGCTTGGTTTCAGGGACGGGAAATCCTGTGTCACAAACCTACTGGTGTTCTAATGACATGGTGACAGCAGTAAGACAAGAGAGAAGAGGGGTGGGTGGATTGCATTTTCTTGGACTGCAAGAAGCGTTTGACACAGTTCCACACAATGAGATTGGTGCAAAAACTGGAGGACCAAGCGGGGATATAACAGGGATGGCACTACAATGATCAGGGAATACTTGTCAGGAAGGGGACAGCAGGAGTCATGGTTACGTGGCGAGGTGTCAGAGTGGGCACCTGTGACCAGCGGGGTCCCAGGGGGGGTCAGTCCTAGGCCAGTGCTGTTTCTGGTATTTGTGAACGACATGACGGAAAGGAATAGACTGGAGGTGTCCTGGTTGCAGCTGACGTGAAGTTGATGAGAAGAATACAACCGGATCGAAGACCAGGAAGAACTACATAGGGATCAGGAACAGGCTGCAGAACTGGTCCAGCAATTGGCTCCTGGAGTACAATCCACCATGTGCAACGTCATGAAGATTGGGGAAGGGCAATGTAGGCCGCAAACGGGAGTACAGTCTAGGGGGTAGAGGCTACAAACCTCACTCAAGGAAAAGATCTGGGGTGAGTATAACACCAGGCACATCTCCTGAAGCGCACTTAAAACCAAATAATGCTGCAATGCATATGGGCGCCTAGCAACCTTGAACAGCATTCCGACATCTTAATAAGGGAATCGTTCGGACCACTGTAAACGTATACGTTAGGCCATATTGGAGTATGCGGCACCTGTTTGGATCCCACACCTAGCCAAGCACGTAAAGGAAAACTAAGAGAAAGTGCAAAGTTTGCAACAAGACTAGTCCAGAGCTAAGGAGGTATGTCTACGAGGAGACGGTTTAAGGAAATCAACCTGACGGACACTGGAGGACAGGAGAGATAGGGGGACATGATAACGACATACAAAATACTGAGAGGAAATTGACAAGGTGGACAAAAACAGGGATGTTCCAGAGATTGGAACAGTAACAAGGGGACACAGTTGGAAGCTAAAGACCACAGATGAATCACAGGGATGTTAGGAAGTATTTCGTCTGCCCACAGCGTAGTCAGTAAGTGGAATAGTTTGGAAGCGATGTAGTGGAGGCGGATCCATACTAGCTTTAAGCAGAGGCTTCGATAAGCCACGGCCCCTCTGCGGAGGTCGACCTAGTAGCGGTCCAGGGAAGGCAGGCGGGGCCCAGGAGCTCGCGACTCCGACCCCCGCAACCTCAACTAGGTGAGCCTACAAATAACTAGGTGAGTACCACACACTCCCACACAATACACACACCACACACACACACACACACACACACTCAACACACACACACACACCATCTCCACACACACACACCCAACAAACACTCACCACAAACACACACCACACTACATACACACACACACAACATTCACCCACACACACTCCACACCCATATATATATATCTATACTATATATTATATATATATATATATATATATTATATATCTATCATACTACTTATATAATATACATATCATATACTATATGTGCTGTCGTGTGTGTGGTGGTGTGTTGCTGTACCAAACACACACTCACAACACCATAAAAGGTGAACTACTCAGGCATGAGGAACCTTTCTGCAAGACATTCAGTGGGAGAGGGAACTGCGGATAAACCAGTCACAGAAATGATGAACTAATGTGATACAACAAAATGCAAGGAGGCAGAGGAAAGGATTGTTCCAGGGAAACAGATAATGAAGATATACCCTACGAAATCGACGACCCCTTGGTTCACCCAAACGGTGTCCCCTGTCGCCCCCGAGGCCTAAAACCAAACCCCAAAATCCCATAGGTCCGCTATCCTAGTGACTGGAATGTACAGAGACAGAGAACTAAGGAATCATAATGACCGCATTCAGCACGCACTGAGCCAGAAAAATCGAATATGCCACTGTTCTAAGAATGGGAGGCTCCGGCCGAAAACTATGAACATTGATACCTAGCATTCGAAAGTCAAGTCTGGCCGAAGACTGTTTGCCTATAGCCACCTTCCAGGAGGCAATCCACACTAACTGTCAAGGGACACAGTAATCAGCCACTGATGAAGGGTCGATCGCGCGAGTTCACAAGAAACGACCGTGAGGTCACTGTGAGAGAGCTCTTCAGGAGTTGTAAAGAAGTATTTACAGCAGGAAAAACCAGTACGCGATACCTCCATGGAAATCAAAACAGAGCGGGTACACCAACAAGTGCTGAATGAGTGAAGAAGCTGCTATGTGAACTAGACACTCAACCGGCACGTGGCGCACATACATAACATATCTCCGTGGGTCCTAAGAGAAGGAGCTGAGATGTGTGTGTGCCATTAACAAAGTTCTTCCAACACATCCTATTGACACCTGGCACTCTCCCTGCAGGTTTTGATGATGGCAAATGTAATTCACCTATTTTTCCCCAAATAGGGACGACAGACATGAGGCATTATAACTCAGACCTTGTATCCATAACGCCTGATATAGTATGCAAAGTCATCGAGAAAAATCCATCAGAAAGGAGAGTGGTGGAGCCCACCTGGAAGATACAACCGGTGTACCTAATTGACCACCAGCACAGGTTTCAGGAAGGGAACAGTCCCCTCGTGTCACAAACAAACTGGAAAGTTTCTATGACAAGCGTGGACACCGATAGTTAGACTAAGAGAGAGGGGGTGGCGCTCGCACTGAATTCTTTCTCTGGATACCTACACATGAGGCCTTCGCACACCAAGTTCCTCACAAGAGGTTACTGCAAAAAGCTAGAGGCATCAGAGTCACACATAAAAGGAAAGGCACTGCAATGGTCAGAGCGTACTGGTCAGGAAGCAACGACGAGGCTTGGTACATGTACGAGGTGTCAGATTGGCGCGCTTTGACCAAGTTCGGGGTTCCACTGGGGTCGTCCTAGGACCTTTGCTGTTTTTTGTATATGTGAATGACATAACGGAAGGCATAGAATCCAGAAGTGTCCTTGCTTTTGCAGAGGATCGTGAGTTATTGAGAAAGTATACAAATGAGGACGAGGATCAGGCCAGGACTCAAAGAGAACCTGGACACAGGCTACAAACCGGTTCAGCCAACTGGCTCCTTGAGTTAAACCCTGCCAAAATATACAAAGTCATGAAGATTGGGGAAGGGCAACGAAGACCGCAGATACAATATTAACTCTTAGATGGCCAAGCACTGCAACCTCATCAAGGAAAAAGTCTGGAGGTGAGTACTAACACCGCAGCCATTATCTCCTGAGTTGCACATCCATCAGAAGTAAACCTGCTGCACTGCTGCACGGGTCTGGCCCTAAACCTACCGGTTGCGTTCCGGATACCTCATAAGGAATCGTTCAGACTCTGCCTATACCATTTATGGTCAGGCCCCACTCAATGGAGTATGCCAGCCACCAGATTGGAACCCCACCTGGTCTCAAGCACGTAAGAAAATTAGAGAAAGCTACCAAAGGTTTGGCAACAAGGGACTAGTCCCCCAGAGCTAAGGGGATTGTCCTTACGAAGAAGGTTGAGGAAATCGTCCTGATGACAACTGGGGAAGGAGGGTCAGGGGGAGACATGATAACCGACACTATTAAAATACTTGCCCACGGAATATGACAAAGGTGGACAAAAGACCGGGATGTCTCCACTAGATGGGACACGAAACCGAGAGGTCACAATGGCAGCTGAAGACTAAGGTGATCAACACGCGGATGTTAGGAAGTATTTTCTTCAGTCATCCACGAGTCCGTCAGGCAGCTGACATACCGCTTAGGACTAAGTGACTAGTCCGGAGGCGGAAACCCATACATAGTTTTAAGACGAGGTTTGATAAAGCTCAGGGTGCAGGGAGACGACGAGGACCATGGCGCAATCAGTGCATCAGAGGCAGGGCCAGCGAGCTATGAACAATCGACCATCTGCAACCACAAAAGTAATACATATAGGTGAGTACACACACCACACACACACACACATGGAAAATGTAATACGAAATACTTTCTCTGCGTGATCAAAAAAAAGAAGACTGGGTTGCCAAAGTGCTATGGTCTGGTGGATGAGCTCGGAGAGAAGATTGAGTGGCAGAGCTGCATGATAAAGGACGAAAGAGTGGGAGAAGTAAGCTCTCATAGAAGAGCTTAGCCAAGAAAATGGAGGAGCGGTCCAATCTACAGAGAACAGGAAATGAGAGCTGCAAAGCCCCAGTAGGCAAAGCTAGATACAGAGCTTAGAAGGAGGAATTGAAAAATTCTGAAACTGTCCAAAGAACCAAACGAAATGTACGATGCCTTGACCATTGGTAACTGGTACCATTAGTCACAATCGGGGACTGTTAGGGAACAAAGGCAGAAGGCTTCTATCAGATCACTCGCCGAGCATTGGAACAAGACCGGGATAACTTACGAAGGCAAGAAGACAGGGGGAGAAAAAAAGTGATTGAAAATATGTTAAAACAAATAGGGAGCGATGACATGACCAAGCTGACAAATTCTTTCTGAGATAAGAGCGGACTTCCTGTAAGAGGATATACAACTGGCCAGTCAAAATTATTTTCAAGGCAGATTTGACTCAACAACAGGATCCAGAGGAGAAAAGCAACGAATAAAGGTCGTACAACGTACCGGAGGGTACTACTTCGGACATAAGAGGGTCAGAAACAACATAGGAGGAAAGAGAGGCAATAGATGAAGATGGAGAAGAGAAACTAGACTCAGGAAGTAGAACAACATCACAACCTCCATCCAGCTCCCCCACCTACAGAAATGACCACAAACCATGACCACCCCAATCGCAGCCCCCAAACAATCTATACCCAAAACTCCAACCCCATACCCACTGCCCCCACGTCCTTATCCCAATTCAACCCCTACAACAACCCCCCCATACTTCCCCACAGGTCTCCTGCTCCTCCACCACCAACATTCTACCCAGACACACAGTTTTAGAAAAGAAGTTGAGGAGTGGTATGGAAGACATAGCACTCACTAATACTAAACTCACTGGGATGATAAAAGATGAAATCTTCCCACTCAGATATCAGCTCCTGAGGAAAGATAGAGGGAGCAGAGGGGAAGGAGGAGGAGTTGCACTGATCATTAAAAATCGATGTTGATTTGAGGAAATGGAAGGAATTGTCGAAATGGTCGAAAGGGTCTACAGAGTACATACAATTCAGTCTGGGGGGCATAAGGTAGTCATTGCAGTGATGGTCAACCCCCATAGAACTGCAGGCCAAGAGAAGAATATGAAGAGAGCAACCGAGCAATGGTGAACACACTAGCTGAGGTGGTGAGAAGAGCTCACACGGGCAGTGCAAAGTTAATAGTTATGGGTGATTTCAATCACAAGGAGATTGACTGGGAAAACCTGGAACCCCATGGAGGTCCCGAAACATGTAGAGCCAAGATGATGGATGTGGTACTAGAAAACCTCAGACACCAACATGTTAGGGACACTACCAGAGAGAGAGAGAGAGAGAGAGAGAGAGAGAGAGAGAGGTGGGATGAGCCAGCAAGACTCGACCTCGTATTCACCCTGAGTTGCTCAGACATCGAGGACATCACATATGAAAGGGCCCTTGGAGATAGTGATCACGTGGTTCTGAGATCTGAATACATAGCAGAGCTATAAGTCTAGAGGGTAACAGGAGAAACATGGAAAAATCCAAATAACAAAAGGGGTCAGTACACAGGCATGAGGAACTTCGTGCACAAGGTTCATTTGGAAAGAGAATTAGTAGGAAAACCACTAAACGAAATGAAGGACCACGTGACAACATAATGCAAAGACGCACAGGAGAGGTTTGTTCTCAATGGCAACAAACATAATGTGAAGACCAGAACGAGCTCTCGGTTTACGCAAAGGTTTAGGGAGGCGAAATCTAAATGTTCTAGAGGATGAAAAAGGTGCAGATGACAAAGGACCTAGGAAAATAAAGAGATTATTCGATGACCCAAAAATGAGTATGCACAGATAAGGAGGGAGCCCCAGCGACAGTATGAAAACTACAGTATCGAAAGTCATGTCTGACCCGAAGCCGTTGTATGGCCCTTTCAGGAAGAAGACAACAGTCAAGGACCAGATAATCAGGCTGAAGAAGGAATGTTGGAAGATCACAAGAAACGTCCAAAAAGTATGTAAGGAGCTCAACATGAGATAAGAACATAAGAACAAAAGAAAGAAGGAACACTGCAGCAGGCCTATTGGCCCATGCGAGGCAGGTCCAGGTCTCCTACCGGCTTAAGCCAATGACCCAACCTAGTCAGGTAAGGTCACATCAACTTAAGGAAGGAGCGCGGCATCAGACCTATTAGCACAAGCTAATCAGGTCCAACTCAAAACAACTCACACCCACTCATGTATTTAACTAACCAATTTTCTAAACTGTACAAAGTTTTAGCTTCTATTACGGTACTCGCGAGTTTGTTCCACTCATCCACAACTCTATTACCAAACCAGTGTTTTCTTATATCCTTCCTGAACCTGGAGTTTTAGAATTCAAAACCATTGCTGGTAGTCCTGTCTTCGTGAGATGTCTTTTAGCATACTATATACATTCCCTCTAGATTTAAGGAAATATTTACAGTGGAGACAGAAAGGACTCTGGGAAGTCAGAATAGGGGCTACACCAACAAGTGCTGGATGAAATGCATACAACCGAGGAAACTGAGCTGCAAATGTTTCACTTAACATAACGCTAAACGGATCACCCATCACAAGACTCACAGACGGAAAATTCCTAGGAATCCACCTTGAGAGTAGCCTCAAATTCCAGACACATATACAACAAATTTCTAAGAAAATCTCTAAGAGAGTAGGCATACTATCATAGGTACGGTACTATGTTCCACAGTCAGATCTCCTCGCACTGTATCACTCATCTACCCTTATCTCATATATGGAATTTGTGCATGGGGGTCAACAACATTAAATACCTAAGACTACTAATTACCCAGCAAAAGACTGCAGTCAGAATGATAAAAAATTTTCACTCCCGACAGCATACTCCACCAATATTCAAAAGTCTAAAACTACTCATCGTTAAGAACATTCATACTTATTCATGTACCTACTACATACATAGAACAATACACTCAAACAAAAACCCTCCACTCAGACTTCTCCTCACCAACCTTAACATGACACACGACCATAACACAAGACACAGATCTCTTTTTGATGTACCCCGTGTCCATATCTCACTTGAAAAAACTCAATGAAATAAAGGCCCCCCAAAATTTGGGAATTATTAAGTAAATTGCAAAGTAACAAGGGCTAACACCATTTAAGGCTCTTCTCAAAAGTCACCTACTCACCCAACTGTAGCATTCTCATACAGTAAACTACTTTCAACAACTATAAATAAAAAAGAAAAAAGAGTACAATTTAAAACTATGAAAATTTTTCTATAGTATTAAGTAGTAGTAAGCCTTTAAAATTTAAATCTGCCCATGACTGATAGTGACTCTCTTTGCACTGCAACTCATTATTGTAGCTTAATAATCTCAATGTAATCTTGCAATGAAATAAATTTTGTTTGTTTGTTTGTTTGTTTGTTTAGAATGAAGAAGCCCTAAGTGAACTTGAACCCGAAGGGTGGGACCGAACAATATCTCCCCATGGGTCCTTAGAGAGGGAGCAGAGATGCGTTTTCCACAAAACCCCATTGTCCAACACATTAAATAAATGGGAAACTACCGAGTGTTAAAGACGACAAAACCCGCCATTTTAAGAAAAGGGGACAGACATGAGGCACTAAACTACAGACCAGGTCACTGACGTGATAGTATGCAAGGTCATGGGGGAAGAATCAAAAGTGTGGATACTTAAAACGGACAAGCTTATAACGCAAAATTACGAAATTAATGACACGATTGCAAGAAAACCATCCCAGGGGGGGGATAGAACCCGCGATCAGAGAGTCTAAAACCCAGACCATCGCTTTGCCACGGGGCCCAGCTAGCCACAATAAGATTCGTCCAACAGGATATTTCTACACCAAGGAAGGTTACTTGGGCACCCTGTGACCAAAAATTTTAAGTTTTTACAAACGAATCTCCAGCTGCGGGGCCATGACAACTCTAGCTCAAGCCCCCCTAAAAAGCCGTTAACATGCTCCGAAACGTAATGAACGACTGAAACAAATCATACCCTGGGCGGGATAGAACCCGCGATCGGAGAGTCTCAAAACCCCAGATAGCATTGTGGTCACAGTGGTGCGATGTAACCTTCCTATGGGTGAAATATCCCGGGTTGGACAATCTATTGCCGCTACGGGTCAGGGCAAATGCAACGGTCTGCTTTTGAACCTCTGATGCGGGTTCTATCCCCGCCCCGAGGGTATAGTTTGTTTCCAATGTGTCATTCGATTCTGAGCATTAAACGGCTTTGACGGGACTTGAGTAGAGTGCGTTTTATGTGAGAAACAATCGGGGTGCTTAGAAAACCCCTTTCCCTAACCCCAACTCCCGAGAAATGACCTGTCAAGCTGCAGTTAATCGCTGTTGGCAGGCGCTGTGTCACCTCTACTCAAAAGCATCAGTGAGCCCTGCACAAAGATGATTACTTTGACGCTACTCGCTCACTGCAGCCCTGGTGTATGATTTTACGACCCCCAAGTTTGCCCAGTCGTCTCCCCACGACTTGCTCCCGACTCATTTTACGCTCGCCGGCAGGGACACCCCAGGACAGTACCAGCCGAGAAATGTCCTGTTCGCTTCCCAGAAGTCCGGCCCCAGTTTGCCAATATGACGATCCCTCCTGAGAGCACCAACATTTTGCGCCCCAAGTTGAGTAAAACCCAGCAGCGATTCCTAGAAAACTGATTCACCATTCCAGAGGAGCCCGTACCCCTTACGTCACAGCTCCCCGCAGGATGTCCCCTGTTTTTGCAGTATCTGCCCAACGCAGAAGGGCGTGCAGTGTTTCCCCCCTCGACCTCACTGCCAATGCCCACGATTTTAGCCAACCCACATGTTTTTTTTTTCCTGCAGGAATTTTTTTTTTTTCCATGTCCATATATTATATTTTAATTTTTAAATTCTGTTCGTGCCCTGTTCCTCGAGAGACAAGTTTTTTTACCACCAGTATTGGGCGTGTCGGACGATGCGAGGTTTGTTTGGGCCCAGCAAATTGACAGCCTGTACTGTCTGCCAGCTTATTCATATTTCGCAGCACTCAGGGGGCCCCCCTCTAGGGGCCCGCCCAGGTCAGGGGACCTGGTCCCACTCACTCTCACTCACTCAGGGGCCCGACCAGACAACAAGTCACTCCCCCTCTCCCTCGTGGGCATGGGGCCCCCCGGGCCCTGGCACAAACAAAACAACCTGTGTAACCACCAGACTTTGCAAATAAAGTAAGAAGCCTCGGGAAAACGTTTTTTCATTGAACCCCCCTTGCAAACATCACCAACAAAATCATGTTTCACAACCATCTAAAAGGGACCGAAGTACAGACCCATAAGCCAAAAAACGTGTTACACAAACCCCCCTCCAAGTCATATTTTTAGTGCAGAAACAAAAAAGAAAAAGGGGGAAATTAACAAAAACAGCCACCAACTTCGAGATTCGTTGACTGGAGGCGGGGGGGCCATGGCCCCCCCAATGGCCCTCAAAACCACAAAAAATTTCCCCCAACAAACACAGAATACAACCTTGTTTAAAATTTGCTAAATAACGGCCTACCCCTCCCCCAATAACAAAATACCTTTTATCAGTTTTTCCCTTTTAGAGGAAACAAATGTGTGTCAACGAAATAGGGTAAATGGGTACAACATTTTAGATGCGACAGAAAGAACAGGGAAAAAGGTGGGTTGACCTGTAGTCAGAAAGTCCCCCTATGTTTTAAAAAGAGCTGAAAAAATGATTAGTTTAAAATTCTAACAAAAAAGTTGGATCCAAAACCTAGCACAACTGCATTAAGCAAAAATTTAAGGGAAAAGCTACGAAAAAGGGGCTGCTCTCTGGAAAGCCTTCCAGCTCCCTTTCCCAAACATCTTATGTTTAGTTTTCACCGAGGCATACAAAATGGGAAGAATGTAGCAAATAAAGTTTTTGCAGGAAAACCCTGGGGCACCAATGAAAAAAATAACCACATACTATAAATCTCTTTATAAACACACCCCAAGTTAGCAGACAGGGAAACCCAAAAAGATGAAAAAAACTTTTTGACCTTATCTTTAGAAATAATGGGACCTTTTAAGAAAAAATATCAACAAAACTAATTTTGATCACATTCTAATCGAAATCGACTTACAGCACAAAGGGGGCGGATCAGCCGTACTCTGAAAGTGTCTTCTCCAAAAGCAACTTCAAAAAACAGAACTCAAAAGGGCAAATGGGATAGGGAACCACGTGAACCAGTGCCTTGGAAGGTCAAATTTCCCGGCACTGAAAAATTTTAAGGGATATTCCCTAAAAAAAGGAAGAGAAGTAAACTAAAAAGGGAAACGAAGAAAATTTCGAGCCTCAAAAAAGCTGACTATTGAAAACAAAAGAAGAGCGACCCGGGAAGTTCGAACTTTAAACTAAAGGGATTCATCAGGTCCCGGGGAAAACAGGAGGGGCTAAAGCGATTAGTGAAATTTAAAAATTTGAAAAATTTCTTTTTATATCAAAAAAAGCAAATACTACATCTATATCGGGACCTTTCTCAGGGAAGTAAACCTACATAATAAACAAAGAAATGAGTGAAACGAAACTCATTATGACTCTGATTTGTGAACCCCTAATCAGTCTGAAAACGGGAATCCAAATGTTTCTTTCATGAATGAACCTCAAAAGTCCATAATGTATGCCAAAAATCTCACATTACTCAATTCCAATAACTTTGAGAAAGCATTGACACATGCCCGTGCTTCACCCCCGGCCCAGACGGGAAACTCTGTGCCATTTAAGAACTCAAGAAACCCCTTTTGCGTGCCCTAAGTATGCTGTGGGGAAGCATTAGACCGGTGAAGTTCCACATCCCCCAAAAACAAAGGATATAACCCCCCTCCATAAAGTGGAAGCAAAGCATTACTAAACTATAGACCATACTCTAGTCCCCCATTAAAAAATCCTGAAGAGTGCTATGAAAGACTTGGATTTGCCAAAACTGCACAATCACTTAAAATGTCCTTGGTGCACTGGAAGAAAAAAGAAAATGCACATGTAAATACACAGACTTGCAAAAGCCTTTACAAGTGTGATTATGGGGTAAATTTCGAAAAAAAGGCAGCTAAACGGGAAAAATGGGAAAATGGGGAGATGATATTCAAATTTCCACACAAGAAAGGGTAAACGAGTTAAATCCGAAGCTGCCATAGTGAAAAGCTCGTTCCACATGGCACAACTCGCCGCCATCCTGTTCCCCTCGTTATATCAAACAGACAGAGATGTAAACCACAGCACGTGTCACCCCTTTAAAAGACGATACAGGGTTTTGCATGAGATTGTCATCATTGGGGCACAGTTAACCTCCAAGAAAAATTAAAACCAGTTTTCCCAGGCAACAGAAAACAATATGATGTTTTAATAAGACAAATTCCAACACTCCTTTTTTTAAAAGTGGGGGAGAAAAAAATTAGAACGAGTTACCAAACCTAACTACAATAAAGGAAAAAAAAAAAATTGCGGACATGGGAATGGAATTTGAGGACTCACCCTTTTAAGGGTCACAACATTTCCACGATCCAATCGGAAATGATAGGATGGATAAAAAAAGTTCAAAAAAAAGAGATGCCAAGCCAGTGATATCCTTTTTAAAACCCCTTGTTCTCTCTAGGCTGGGAAATTTCGTAATTAAAAAAAACCCCTTCAAGGCAGGTGAAATTGCATATCTATAGAATGTAGAGAGAACCTTTACAGCACATATAAGTTGCTCTTTGCTGATGACACTGTGCTCTTGGGAGATTCTGAAGAGAAGTTGCAGAGGTTGGTGGATGAATTTGGAAGGGTATGCAAAAGAAAAAAATTAAAAGTGAATACAGGAAAGAGTAAGGTTATGAGGATAACAAAAAGATTAAGTGATGAAAGATTGGATATCAGATTGGAGGGAGAGAGTATGGAGGAGGTGAATGTATTCAGATATTTGAAAGTGGACGTGTCAGCGGATGGGTCTATGAAAGATGAGGTGAATCATAGAATTGATGAGGGGAAAAGTGTGAGCTGTGCACTTAGGAGTCTGTGGAGACAAAGAACTTTGTCCTTGGAGGCAAAGAGGAGAATGTATGAGAGTATAGTTTTACCAACGCTCTTATATGGGTGTGAAGCATGGGTGATGAATATTGCAGCAAGGAGAAGGCTGGAGGCAGTGGAGATGTCATGTCTGAGGGCAATGTGTGGTGTGAATATAATGCACAGAATTCGTAGTTTGGAATTTAGCAGGAGGTGTGGGATTACTGTGAAGGCTTACTCAGCCCTGTAACAACTTCAGACAGTATTTCCAAGGCTGGCTCCTCCTCAGGAAAATTAGTGAATAGAAAAAGAAATAATAACAGACAAACATAAACACTTTATTATATAGAAAATATAAAACACTTAAATATGAAATATTAATCCTACAATAAAGAAAATGAAAAATGAAAAATATTAATGATAACTGAATTCAACGCTAATATATATAGGGGTGTCTGGTGTTGGTGACACTGAGTGTTGTTGAAATCGTAGCAGTTGCTGATGATGGGGGGGGGGGGTCGCAGGTGTTGGTTACAACCCACCAGTTCGTTCTTCACAGTATAGTCTTGAGTATTCTATCCCGATGACAGGAAAGCAGGTTCTTTACCGCTGCAATGATGAGGGGTTACATCCTGCAATTTCATACAGGTGCACAGGTAATTAAATCCAAAAAGGGGAAGTCTCAGGACGTTAGTCCATCTCCATCAGTTCTGCTCGTTGTTGGCAGGTGACCCATGCGAGGCAGCCGTCCCAGGTATCTAAGGCTTAAGCAATGACCCTACTAGTCAGGTATGGGTCACTCAATTAAGGATGGAGGGCGGCCATCAGACCTATAGCACAAGCTAATCAGGTCCAACTCAAAACAAACTCACACCCACTCATGTATTTCACTAACCAATCTTTCTAAGCTGTACAAAAGTTTTTGCTTCTATTACGGTACTCGCGAGTTTGCGTACCACATCTATCCACAAACACTCTATACCTAAACCAGTGTTTTCTTATATCCTTCCTGAACCTGCGAGTTTTAGTATTCAAATACCATTGCTGGTAGTCTGTCTTCGTCGAGAATGTTCTTTTAGCATACTATATAAATTTCCCTCTAGATTTAAGACAATATTTAAAGCTGGAGACAGAAAAGGACTCTGGGGAAGTCAGGCAATAGGGGCTACACCAACAAGTGCTGGATGAATGCATAACATCGAGGAACACTGAGCTGCAATTTCCACTTAACATAACGCTAATCGGGATCACCTCCATCACAAGACTCACAGACGGAAAATTCTAGGAATCCACTTGAGAGTAGCCTCAAATTCCAGACACATATACAACAAATTTCTAGAAAAATCTCTAAGAGAGTAGGACATACTATTCTAGGTACGGTACTCTTTTTAAATGTTCCACAGTCTGATCTCTTCGGCCGCTGTCATCACTCATCTACCCTTATCTTCCTTATGGATTTGCTGTGCACTGGGGGTCATCCAAAATAAATACCTAAGGTACTACGATCTTCACCCCAGCAATAGAATCGCCAAGTCAGAATGATAAAAAATTTTCACTCCGTCCGCATACCTCCACACCCAATATTCAAAAGTCTAAACTCACTCATCGTTAAGGAACATCTCAGACTTCATGCTTGTTACCTACTACTTAAATTGAACAATACACTCAAACAAAAAACACTCCACTCAGACTTCTCCTCACCAAACCTTCTACTCTGACACCCACGATCCATATCACAAGACCTCCAGATCTCTTTTGGGTGTACCCCCGTGTCCATATTCTCACTGTGTAAAACTCAATGAATCATCAATAGGGCCCCAAACCACTCTTGCGAATTCATTACCAGTTAAAATGCTAAAGTAACAAGGGCTGATACACAGTTTATGGCTCTTCTCAAAAGTCACCTACTCACCCAACGGCTCGCATTCTCATACAGTAAACTTCTCTTCAACAACCTATTATAATATATAATATGAACAACAAGGGTACTACTTAAAACTATGATTCACTTTCCTATAGTATTCTGTAGTCGTAAGCCCACCTTAAATCTACAAATCCTAGCCCACTACGGCATGATAGGACTTCTTTGCACTTGCATATCATTTTTGTAGCTTAATAATCTCAATGTAATCTGCGCCAATCGTAACTAAATTTTGTTTGTTTGTCCTCTGTTTGTTTGTCTTAGACGTGAAGAAGCTGCCTAAGTGAACTGATACCCGAAGGTGGTGGGACCGAACAATATTCACCATGGGTCCTTAAGAGGGAGCAGAGATGCGGTTTTGCCCACCTCATATCCCCCATTGTCCCACAACCACATTCAACCTCGATACAAAATGCCCCGGATATCACAACTTTACCGGAGATGTTGAAGACGATTCACGAATACAATTTCCCCCCCTACCCCGACCGCCTTATAGAAAGGAGACATGCGACTTGAGGCACTAAATCTACTGACCCCAGTGTCCAACTGACAGTGTACCTCGCCATATCTGACAAGGTCATCGCCCCCCCGAGAAGACTTATCAGAAGTGTGTGGTGGTGTACTTAGAACGGGACAAGCTTATAAGCGAACTAAAACTTACGAACCCATCATAATGACACGATTTGCCCCACAGAAAACCATCACGGGCGGGATAGAACCCGCGATCAGTCGCACCGTCTCAATAACTCCAGACATCGCGTTACGCCCCCCCCACACATCGGACACACCAGCTCAGCCCCACAATAACGATTCGCTCCCAAAAACTAGGTATATTCTCTACAACACATAGGAAGGTTAGTTAGCGCCACCACCTGTGACCACAAATTCCAAGTTTTTAACAACCTCGAATCGCCCAGCTAGCCGTCCGCCCGCCACTGTCAACTTAGCTCAAGTCCCCTCAAAGCCGTTAACATGACCTCCACGAATTCCGTCCAATGACACGACTGCCAAACAAATCATACCTGGCGGGGATTCGAACCCGCGAGATTCGGACTCGACGTCCATCAAAACCTCCCGATCTCAGCATCTTTCGCCTCCCTGCCGTCAGAGTCGGTCCGCGTATGCTATCCCTTCCCTATGGAGTCCAGCAAATATCTGGTTCCGGACGCAATCTTATTGCCGACTAGCTGGTCCAGTGGCTTAATGCATCGGTCTGCTGTTCTTGTGACCTCTGATCGGGGTTCTATCCCCGTCCGAGGCTATAGTTTGTTTCCACTCTCGGGTCATTACGATTTCGCTGAGTCATGTTAACGGCTTTGAGGGACTTGACGCCTAGATGCCACGAGTTCTCTATGTAGAGTACAACATAGTCTGGCGGCCACTGATTACGACTAACCCTCCTGCTATAAACTCCAATGCCCCGAGAGATATGACACTCGTCCAAGCTGCAGTTTATCGTGTTGGCAGGCGCTGTGTCATAGCCTATACTCACAAGAATCCGTGTGCCTCCTGCACATTAAGATGATGTCTACTTTCGCCACCTGCTAGCCTCGACCGTCACTGCCCGTCTGGTCGTCCATGACTGCTCTACGACTACCACACCGTTGGTTGCGGCCCAGTCCACGCTCCCTCTGACACGACTTGCTCCACCCGACCTCACTTTACGACCTCTCGCCGGCGGACAGACCAGAGACAGTACCAGTCGAGATTAAGTCCTGTTCCCGCCATTCGACTCAGAAGTCCTGCCCAGTTGCCAAGTACTCGACGATGGCCTCACTCGAGAGCACCAACATGTGCGCCCCATGTTGCAGTGAAACCCAGACAGCACGCATTCCTTGATAAACTGATTCACCATTCCAGTGGAGACCGTACCCGTTACGTCATACAGCTCAGCCCGCAGCGATGTCTCTCCTGTCTGTTGCGTATCCTGTCCAGGACCGCAGAAGAGGCGTCAGTGATTCCTCACCTCGCACGATCACTGCCACATTGACCACGATGTTTAGCACACACCCACATTGTTTTTTTCTTTCCTGAAGGAAGTTTTTTTTTGTCCATGTCACATATATGTATAATATATGTGTTATATTCGGTTCTGTGCCCTGTTCTGCGAGAGACAGAGCTTTTCTTTTTACCACAGTATTGACGTGTCGCGGTCCGATGCGCCCAGGTAGTTGGCGAGACAAATTAGACTCGCCCTCGTACTGGTCCTGCCAGCTTAGTTCATATTTCGCAGCATCAGCGTCTGACTGCCCACCCTCCCCCTCCCTAGGCCTGCCCAGGTCAGTGGGGACGCTGGTCCCACTCACTCTCACTCACTCAGCGGCCCTGGACTCAGCACCAAGGTACCTCCCTCTCTCCTCGTGGCATGGCCCTCCCAGCGCGCCCCCCATGGGCACCCCATACACACCCCAGACTGGGCTACCCACTCGACTCTTGCACCCATATAACAGTATGAAGCCTTCGGATAGACGTTTCAATCATTGAACCCCGCTCTGCCCAGCATCACCACCAAAGTCATGTTTCAACCATACCATTCCTAATAGGGACCAGGTAAGTCAGCACCTCATCAAGCCACCAACCAACAGTAGTTCCGGACACAACCCCCACTCCAAGTCACTACTTTTTAGTGGCAGGAAACATAAAATAGAAATAATGCGGAGAAATTAACAAATAACAGTCCACCAATTCGAGATTCGGTGGACTGGAGGCGGCGGACGTGGCCCCCCCCAATGGCCCTCTAGAACCATCAAATACAATTCCCCCAAACAAACACAGAATTACAACCTTGTTAATATTTGCTAATCATACAGGCCTTAAGCCATCCAACCCCCAATAACAAAAATACCTTTCATCAGTTGCCTTCTAGAGATTCAAACTGTGCCTCCATGTAAAACGCCCTCACTATTGGACTATTTGCGGTATCAACATTTTTAGATGCGGGAGCAGAATGATCCAGCAACAAGGTGCGGGTTGACCTGTACGTCAGAAGTCCCCCTATGTTTAAAGAGATGCTGAACAAATTGATGTAGTTTAAGTTCTAACCAATATAGATTGTGATCCAAAAACCTAGTCATCAATACTTGCCATATAAGCAACAGTTCAAGGAACAGCTACTGAAAAAGGACTGCTCTCTGGGAAAGCCTTCCCGCTCCTTTCCCATATTAACATTTCACTGTTTTAGTGTATTTCAACGAAGGCATACAAAATGGAAGAATGTAGCAAATAATGTTATTGCAGGAAACAATCCCTGGAGGCGCACAGATGAAATGATACATACCACATGAGCTACTAAATCTCTTTGACTCAAACACACCCTAAGTTAGCAGCACAGTGCGAATCAACAAGACTGATAAAACACTTTTGACCTTATCTTCAGAAATAATGAGGACCTTGTAAGAAAACAATATCAACAACAAACTAATTCCGATCACATTCTAATCGATAATCTCGACTTTACATGCACCAAAGGGTTCGGTTCCAGCAAGTTAGCTCTGGAAAGTGTCTTCTCCAAATGCAACTTCAAAAAACATGAACATCAACTGGTCAACTGGGATAAGGTGAACACGTGAACCCAGTTGCCTAGGAAGGATCAATTTCCTGGCAGCTGAAGTATGTTTAATGCATATTCCCCCTAAAAAAGAGGAAGAGAAGTAAACTAGACAGAGGAGACGAAGAAATTAATGAGATCCTCAAAATGCAAGACTATCTGATAAACGAAACGAAGAGCTGACCGGAAAGTATCGAACTTAAGCTAAGGATTCTCTACAGGATCCAGGAGAGCCCCAGGAGGAGCTAAAAGCGATTCAGGATATGAAAATTCGAATATTTCTTTTCACTATTCAAAAAAAACGCAAATACTACATCTAGTCTTCGGGACCTTGCTAGGCATAGACTATAGACCTACATAGTTGCAACAATGAAAATGAGTGAGTTACATGGTATCTCATTATGACTCTGTATTTAGTGAACCACTAATCAGTCTGAATCGGTATTCCAAAATGCTTTTTTCCATGAATGAACCTCAAAAGTCCATCAATGTATGGCCAATTCTCTCACTTTACTCTAACTCAATAGACTTTGTGAAAGCCATTGGGGGACACATGCCCGTGCATTCACCCAAGGCCAGACTCGTGGAACTCTTGTGCTCATTAAGAACTGCAAGAAACCCCTTTTGCGTGCCCTAAGTATGCTGGTGGAGAAGCAGCTTAGACAACCCCAGGTGAGTTCCACAGTCCCTAAAAACTCAACGGATATAACCCCCCCTCCATAAAGATGGGAAGCAAAGCATTAGCTAATATCTATAGACCTATAGCTTACGTTCCCACATTATAACAATCTCTGAAAGTGTGACTATGAAGCCTTGGATTCCACCAAAAACTCGGCACAAATCACCTCATAATATGTCCTTGGATTCGCACTGGAAGAAAAAGAAAATTGAATGTAATTTACACACGACTTTGCAAAGCCTTAGACAAGTGTGATTATGGTGTATATGCGCAAAAAAAGGGCTGACTCAATACACAGGAAACACTGGCAAAGTGGGAGATGGATATTCAACTTTCGCACACAAAGAGATAAGTGCGTAAACTGTGTGTTAAACTTACGAACGGCTGCATTAGTGAAAAGCTCTGTTCCACATGGCACTGTACTCGCGCCAGCCTGTTCTCATCCGTTATATCAAAACAGTCAGAGTTGTAATCCACAGCCTGTGATCACCTTAAAGACGATACTAGGATCTGCATGGGATTGTCATCTAGCTTGAGGACCACAGTTAACCTCCATGCAAAGATATAAACCAAGTTTTCCGATGGGAACAGAAAAACAATATGAATGTTCAATGAAGACAAAATTCCAATACTCCGTTATGGAAAGGGGTGGGCATTATAATTAGAAAATGAGTATACTACAAACTCCTAATCATACAATAATAAGGTGAAAAAACACATAATGTGACGGACTTGGGAATGGATAATGTTCGAGGATCTCATCTTTCAAGGATCACAACGTGCACGATCACATACTGCGAAGAAAAGATACGGAATGGATTAATGAGAACGTTCCAAACAAGAGGATTGGCAAAGCCAGTGATGATCCTTTTCAACCACTTGTTCTCTCTAGGGCTGGATATTGCTGTACATTTAAATCCCGATTCAAGGCAGGTGAAATTGCATATTATAGAAATGGAGAGAGATCCTTTACAGCTCTATAAAGTTGCTCTTTGCTGATGACACTGTGCTCTTGGGGAGATTCTGAAGAGAAGTTGCAGAGGTTGGTGGATGAATTTGGAAGCGGTATGCAAAAGGAAAAAAAAATTAAAGTGAATACAGGCAATACCGAAGAAAGGTTATGAGGATAACAAAAGATTAAGCTGAGAAGTGGATATCAGATTGGAGGGTGAGAGTATGGAGGGAGGTGAATGTATTCAGATATTTCCAAAGTGGACGTGTTCCCAAAAAAAGCGGATGGGTCTCATGCCAATGTGAGATGAATCATACGAATTGATGAGGGGAAAAGTGTGAGCTGTGCACTTAGGAGTTTCCCGTGGAGAAAAGAACTTTGTCCTTGGAGGCAAAGAGCGAGGAAATGTATGGCTGAGTATAGTTTTACCAACGCTCTTATACTGGGTGTGGAAGCATGGGTGTTGAATATTGCCAGCAAGAGAAGGCTGGAGGCGATGGAGATGTCATGTCTGAGGGGAATGTGTGGTGTGAATATAATGAACAGAATTCGTAGTTTGGAATTTAGCAGGAGTTGGGGATTACTGTGAAGCGCTTACTCAGCCTGTAACAACTTCGACGTAGTTCAAGGCTGGCTCCTCCTCAGGAAAATTAGTGAATAGAAATAGACAATAATAACAGACAAACTAAAAACACTTTATTATATAGAAAATATAAAATCACTTAATATATGAAATATTAATCCTATCATAAAGAAGATGAAAAATGAAAAAAATATTATGATAACTGACTCGTCCAACGCTTACATATATCTTGGGGTGTCTGTGTTGGTGACACTGAGTGTTGTTGAAATGTAGCAGTTGCTGATGATGGGGGGGGGGTCGCAGTGGTGGTTTACAACCCACCACGTTCGTTCTTCACAGTATAGTCTTGAGTATTCTATCCCCGTTGACAGGAAAGCAGGTTCTTTACAGCTGCAAGATGAGGGGTTACATCCTGCAATTTATACAGGTGCACGAGGTAATTTAAATCCAAAAAAAGGGGAAGTCTCAGGACGTTAGTCCATCTCCATCAGTTCTGCTCTTTGATTGGCAGGTGACCCTCCTCTGTCATCCAAGCGGGAAACGAGATAGACAGGTTTACCCACTGCTTAAGAAAATCATCTCCATGATAAGTTACAATAACCTAAAAGATGTGGTGATTATTACAACAGTCTATTAGGCAAGACTGAAAGGACTAAGTTATTATTGGTCAATAGTGAAGCTTTTTAACCAATAATCCATTGAATACAAGGCAGGCATGTACTTACAGTAGTGCTGGGAGCTGTGAGTCTAGTGATACTGTTTGGACCAGAGCCCCACACGTCGCCTTTACTGGGGGGGGGAAGAAGGAGGGGAAGGCGACCATTGCGCGGTGCTAGTCTGACCTACATTAACAAGCAGCCGGCAGTCAAACTATCACTTTCGGGGTGGGGGAAAAAAGGCGGGAATGGCGGGAGTTTGACTTAACCCTACCTTAACACAAGTAGGCCAGGCAATGTAACTTTCACTTGCGAGGGAGGGGAAATCAAAAGGCGGGAATCAGCGGGAGCTGACCCTTACCCTACCCTTAACCAAGTAGCGGCAATGAAAACATTGTTACTATAGACTCCCTCTCTACACCTAATATATTGACACTTTTTCCTCACACTCCCCCATTCCAAGACTTATAGTCAATGAGTAATAAGAGAATTAGCGCGAGGAAAATGTTCTACATGTGGAAGGTCGTGTAAGGCAAGAAATTTTCTACTGACTGTCACGACTTAACCAGTCAGGAAATTAATTGGTTGAACCATTGATTTAACAATATGGAACTTAAAAGCCTGGTGTGCCAATGTCCACCTCAAAGAGGGACTGTTGGTTCCCTTAAAAGTTTCTAGGTTATCAAAGGTTTGTGGTCCGTTTCTCTAACAATGAATTCTTATACCAGCAAATTAATTTTAAGTTTGGAGATACCCCACCCAATGGGGCCAAACATTCACTTTTCTATGGTGGAGTATCTCGTTTCTGTGGGTAAGGAGTTTCCGGCTTAGGGAAGCATACCAGGGATGCGGAGACCATCATGTATTGTAGTAGCACCGCACCTAAGCCAGTATTGGCAGGCATCAGTTCTATAAAAAAATGTTTTATTAATATCTGGAATCTTAAGTATAGGGTTTTCGAAAAGATTTTTAATCTTCATTTAAAATTATCCCGGCTTCCCTGGAAAGTTCAAGAGGTTCCCTTCACAGACGTTTTATGGAAGGGCATAAAGGCCTGTAAGAATCTGTAGGTTCGGGATAAAAACGTGCATAATAAAAATTACAGAACCAAAGTAAAGCTTATGCATGAGCTTCTTGGTTTTGGGGAATTAACTATTCTAATTAAAGCTTTTATCGTACTGGGGAGAGGCTGCAGAGAGTTATTAGAAAGTATCAGTTCCAAGATATCTAATTGGTTATTCCCCAATGGAAGCATGTCTTCGGACTGGCAGTAAGGCCATGTGTGCGTAACCTTCGCAATACGGTGTTTTTGTTTGGTTATGTTCGCCCCACGTGGATGTCATTACGTAAATGTTATCAAAATAAAACTGACATTTGGCATATTTCCCAAGATCTTTCTCATCAGGTCTCACGTAGGTAGCACAGGAAGTTACCAAACCGATGGGGCTTAGTTCTATATTGCATCAGTCCTTGGTGTGTAGGATACAGCGCGTGTATGCTTAGGGAAGAAGGATCTATCACTTTACTTGATGATATGCCTGCGCCTATTTAATCTTGAAAGAAGGAGCGTCATAAAATTTGGGTAGATCGCTATATATTAAGGGCAAAGGCTCTAGCATCCTACGAGTTATAGGCATTAAGGCCTCTCGAAGTCTAATAGCAGTTCTATATGAATTATCCTCTCTTCTTTACCTTGACTACTGGGACACTCTACTGAAGATTACTGGAAGGCTTCAATGATCTTTAGTTTTAATAATTTGTCTACCTCTCGGTCACAATGCATCCCTAGGTGAACTGGAACTGGGATATAATTTTCGTTTTATAGGATTGTCCGTCACTAGTCAATCTTATGGACTACCGTGGAGGTAACACCTGGAATATCAGTATTGACGTCTGAAAAGTTATCACACATTGACGTCTGTTCATGTCTCTTATTGTCATCCAATATTCAAAAATGTTAATGTTGAGTTGTGCCGAGTGGTCAAGAGTCACCATGTCATGTAGTTACTTATCATTGTCTAAGTTTGGAGGTGTCAATTACGCATCACCTTACACTTCTTCAGGTGTCGTATCAAGGTCTGTGGAAAAACTATAAGTCAAAATTATTTAGCAGTAACCGAATTTCCGTCGGTAATTTTCTTAAGGAGGTTGATTTGATAATGCTTAGGTTTTCCCTTGACTTTCTATGAGGTAGCTCAACCTTTCCCAACAATAATTTTTATACTTTATATGGTCCGTTTCCATGCTACTATTTATTAATTTGACTTGATCGGCAAAAGTACAAGGACTTCATCACCCTACTTAAAACTCTCTCTGGACTTTTTGGACAACAATAGGTTTTTTGTACTGGTCCATTGACAAGTGTAAGTTTTCGAAACTATGCTCTGAGGTCTCCTCAAGTTTGGATCTAAGGTCAAGGGAGAAATGGTAAGATACTGACTCATCACGCATTACCTCCTCATTAGTCCATAAGTATGAAGGATGGACAGTGGGACCTCTGGCCTGTCTACCATAGAGAAGTTCAGAGGTGGCATAACCCCAAAGAGTCACTGGGAATTCCCCTCATGGCAAAGAAAGCACAGGGTGTAACGATGCCACTCCTAAGGTTTAAAGGGTGCAAAGCTTTTCTTAAAATGGACTTGATAATAGAATGCTGGCGCTCAATCCTCCCATTACAGCACCCTGGGATGAATAGGGTGTGGGGGAAGAGAGGCTTCACTCCAGAAGTTGGTATAGATGTTGCCTTATGTCAGATGTGGATTGTGTCCCACTGTCAGTATCAAAATTGCTCAGGCGATGCCACTCTGGAGGAGATGGACAAAGGGCTTCAGCCACCTTCTGTAGTGGTTATGGTCTTTAAGGGGTATGGCTTCAGGGAAACTCGAAGCATAATCAAACATAATGATTAATATATATCTACTGTCCACAGATGAAAGTGGAGATAAAGCGACCACGATGTCACTAGACTACTCTTTCAGAAGAGTCACCGTAAAGACTGCATTTCTGGACCATACAGTATTCGCCTGGTACCTCGGTGCAGGACTGAACAGTTGGCAAACTTTACACGAACTCACAATAGGTTGTGACATCCTGAGGACCATTTTGGCCAAACAAACTAGGTTTCCCTAATTTTCTTTAAGGTTTTTACGATGCGAGTAAGGTCCGGCATGGCAGGTCATGTGCATTCTTTAAGAATGTCTCTCTGCAATGACTTGGAAAACTAAGATGGAATAGTCTGTCTCATCAAACGGAAGAATTTAAAATTTGTGTAAATTTTCTTTTCATCAAACAATTGTTTTTCATGAATTCGTCAACTACGGAATATTATTCAAGATTGATGACATTCATATACTATAGATATATATATATATATATTTTATATATATATTTATATATTTATTTATATCTTTTATATATAGATATTTATCTCTATCATATATATATGTTATATATATATATTATATATTTATATCTGGGGAAGTGGAATAAGAATCTTTTCCCTCCGTAAGCATGCGTGTTTAAAGATCTATTAAAATGCCGGGAACAATGGGCTATAACCCTTTTCCTGTAAATAATTTCTACAAATGAAGAAAGAAGAAAATTGTCAATGTGGGAGTCTGAATGTGCGGGCATGTTGTGCAAATGAATATAGAAAGAGATGATGTGGATGTTATGAATGAGAAGAAACTGGATATCCTGGCTTGAAGCCCTGAAACACAACTGCTGAAGGGGGTGGAGAGTTTCATTGGGAGAGAATAATGGGATTAAGTCAGGGGTTTAATAAAGTTTAGAGCTATAGAAGGAGTAGCAATATTGTTGAAGGATAAGTTAGACAGCGAAAAGAGAGGACTAACCAAATGTTTAATTCAGGAATAACAAAATGTGGAGTAAATAAGGTTGGATGTGAAAAGTGAGTTTTCGTAAGCGTATATGCACCTGGAGGGGGAAAGAGAGGTGTAGAGAAGAGAGAGAGATTTTGGGGAATGTTTTGAGTGAATGCGTGGGAAGTTTGAACCAAAGTGTGAGAGTAATGGTGGTTAGGGATTTCAATGCTAAAGTGGGCAAAAATGTTGTGGAAGGAGTAGTAGGTAAATTTGGGGTGCCAGGGGTAAATGAAAATGGGGAGCCTTTAATTGAGCTATGTGTAGAAAGAGATTTGGTAATAAGTAATACATATTTTATGAAGAAGACTATAAATAAATATACAAGGTATGATGTAGCACGTAATGAAAGTAATTTGTTAGATTATGTATTGGTGGATAAAAGGTTGATGGGTAGGCTCCAGGATGTACATGTTTATAGAGGGCAACTGATATATTGGATCATTATTTAGTTGTAGCTACAGTTAGAGTAAGAGGTAGATGGGAAAAGAGGAAAATGACAACAATAAGCAAGAGGGAGGTGAAAGTGTATAAACTAAGGGAGGAGGAAGTTCGGGTGAGATATAAGCAACTATTGGCAGAAAGGTGGGCTAGTGCAAGTATGAGTAGTGGGGGGGTTGAAGAGGGTTGGAATAGTTTTAAAAATGCAGTCTTAAAATGTGGGGCAGAAGTTTGTGATGAGGGGCATAAACAAGGGAGATATTAATAAAGTACTGAGGGTGTCGAACCAGGTAAGAACCAGGAATAATGGATTTAAGTAGGATAAATTTAGATTTAGAAAGGACATAGGTAAGTACTGGTTTTCTAACAGAGTTGTAGATGCGTGGAACAGTCTTCCCAATCTGGTGATAGAGGCTAGGACCTTGCGTGGCTTTAAGAAGAGACTGGACAAATATATGAGAGGGAGGGGCTGGGTATGATTGGTGTCATTGGGTACGGGAGTTATTTCTAGGGAAGCTTTAGGTAGTAGTCGTTTTGATAAGGACCTGCCTCGCATGGGCCAGTAGGCCTTCTGCAGTGTTCCTCCATTCTTATGTTCTCATGTTCTTATAGGCGAATGAGTGCGGGAGGAATGATGAGTGATTGGTGGAATGAAGTAAAGGGTGTGATAAAAGAGAAAAAGTTAGCTTACGAGAGGTTTTTACCAAGCAGAAGTGTTATAAGAAGAGTAGAGTATATGGAGAGTAAACGAAAGGTGAAGAGAGTGGTGAGAGAGTGCAAAAGGAGAGCAGATGATAGAGTGGGAGAGGCACTGTCAAAAAATTTTGAAGAAAACAAGAAAAAAAATTGGAGTAAACAAGTTAAGAAAGCCTAGAGAACGAATGCATTTGTCAGTTAAAAACAGAGTAGGGGAGTTAGTAGATGGGGAGATGGAGGTATTGGGTAGATGGTGAGAATACTTTGAGGAATTTTTAAATGTTGACGAAGAAAGGGAAGCAGTAATTTCATGCACTGGCCTAGGAGGTATCCATCTTTTAGGAGTGAAGAGAACAGGTTTTGAGTGTGGTGGAGGTGCGGAGGGTTATGTAGAAATTTTGGGGG